>CAWVNZ010002866.1:0-48848 GCA_963930735.1 Dioctria linearis | reverse complement strand
GCCTTTTTCTATAGTAAATTATTCAAAAATTAATTTTTTTCTGTCGCAAAATTTTAATTACGCCAGGGATTGCCTTTTCTATAGTAAATTATTCAAAATTAATTGTTTACTGTCGCAAATTTTAATTAACGCCAGGGATTGCCTTTTCTATAGTAAATTATTCAAAAAATAATTTTTTACTGTCGCAAATTATAATTACGCCCAGGGATTGCCTTTTCTATAGTAAATTATTCAAAATTCATTTTATACTGTCGCAAATTTTAATTACGCCAGGGATTGCCTTTTCTATAGTAAATTATTCAAAAAATAATTTTTTACTGTCGCAAATTATAATTACGCCAGGGATTGCCTTTTTTATAGTAAATTATTCAAAAATTCAATTTTTTACTGTCTCAAATTTTAATTACGCAGGGATTGCCTTTTCTATAGTAAATTATTCAAAAAATTCATTTTTTACTGTCGCAAATTATAATTACGCCAGGGATTGCCTTTTCTATAGTAAATTATCAAAAATTCAATTTTTTACTGTCTCAAATTTTAATTACGCCAGGGATTGCCTTTTCTATAGTAAATTATTCAAAAATTAATTTTTTTCTGTCGCAAATTTTAATTACGCCAGGGATTGCCTTTTCTATAGTTAAATTATTCAAAAAATTCATTTTTTACTGTCGCAAATTATAATTACGACAGGGATTGCCTTTTCTATAGTAAATTATTCAAAAATTCATTTTTTTCTGTCGCAAATTTTAATTACGCCAGGGATTGCCTTTTCTATAGTATATTATTCAAAAATTCATTTTTTACTGTCGCAAATTATAATTACGCCAGGGATTGCCTTTTCTATAGAAATTATTCAAAAATTCATTTTTTACTGTCTCAAATTTTAATTACGCCAGCATTGCCTTTTCTATAGTAAATTATTCAAAAAATTCTTTTTTACTGTCTCAAATTTCAATTACGCCAGGGATTGCCTTTTCTATAGTAAATTTTTCAAAAAATTCATTTTTTACTATCTCAAATTTTAATTACGCCCAGGGATTGCCTTTTCTATAGCAAATTATTCAAAAATTAATTTTTTACTGTCTCAAATTTTAATTACGCCAGGGATTGCCTTTTCTATAGTAAATTATTCAAAAATTCATTTTTTACTGTCTCAAATTTTAATTACGCCAGGGATTGCCTTTTCTATAGTAAATTATTCAAAAATTCATTTTTTACTGTCTCAAATTATAATTACGCCAGGATTGCCTTTTCTATAGTAAATTATTCAAAAAATAATTTTTTTCTGCTCGCAAATTTTAATTACGCCAGGATTGCCTTTTCTATAGTAAATTATTCAAAAATTCATTTTTTTACTGTTCGCAAATTATAATTACGCCAGGATTGCCTTTTCTATAGTAAATTATTCAAGAAATAATTTTTTTCTCTCGCAAATTTTAATTACGCCAGGATTGCCTTTTCTATAGTAAATTATTCAAAATTCATTTTTACTGTCGCAAATTTTAATTACGCCAGGGATTGCCTTTTCTATAGTAAATTATTCAAAAATTAATTTTTTTCTGTCGCAAATTTTAATTACGCCGGGGATGCCTTTTCTATAGTAAATTATTCAAAAATTAATTGTTTACTGTCGCAAATTTTAAATACGCCAGGGATAGCCTTTTCTATAGTAAATTATTCAAAAAATAATTTTTTACTGTCGCAAATTATAATTTCGCCAGGGATTGCCTTTTCTATAGTAAATTATTCAAAAATTCATTTTATACTGTCGCAAATTTTAATTACGCCAGGGATTGCCTTTTCTATAGTAAATTATTCAAAAAATAATTTTTTACTGTAGCAAATTATAATTACGCCAGGGATTGCCTTTTCTATAGTAAATTATTCAAAAATTCATTTTTTACTGTCTCAAATTTTAATTACGCCAGGGATTGCCTTTTCTATAGTAAATTATTCAAAAAATAATTTTTTTACTGTCGCAATTTATAATTACGCCAGGGATTGCCTTTTCTATAGTAAATTATTCAAAAATTCATTTTTTACTGTCTCAATTTTAATTACGCCAGGGATTGCCTTTTCTATAGTAAATTATTCAAAAAATAATTTTTTTCTGTCGCAAATTTTAATTACGCCAGGGATTGCCTTTCTATAGTAAATTATTCAAAAATTCATTTTTTACTGTCGCAAATTATAATTACGCCAGGGATTGCTTTTTTTATAGTAAATTATTCAAAAATTCATTTTTTCTGTCGCAAAATTTTAATTACGCCAGGGATTGCCTTTTCTATAGTAAATTATTCAAAAATTCATTTTTTACTGTCGCAAATTATAATTACGCCAGGGATTGCCTTTTCTATAGTAAATTATTCAAAAATTCATTTTTTACTGTCTCAATTTTTAATTACGCCAGGGATTGCCTTTTCTATAGTAAATTATTCAAAAAATTCATTTTTTACTGTCTCAAATTTTAATTACGCCAGGGATTGCCTTTTCTATAGTAAATTTTGCAAAAAATTCATTTTTTACTGTCTCAAATTTTAATTACGCCAGGGATTGCCTTTTCTATAGCAAATTATTCAAAAATTAATTTTTTACTGTCTCAAATTTTAATTACGCCTGGGGATTGCCTTTTCTATAGTAAATTATTCAAAAATTCATTTTTTACTGTCGCAAATTTTAATTACGCCAGGGATTGCCTTTTCTATAGTAAATTATTCAAAAATTCATTTTTTACTGTCTCAAATTTTTATTACGCCAGGGATTGCCTTTTCTATAGTAAATTATTCAAAAAATAATTTTTTTCTGTCCGGAATTTTAATTACGCCAGGGATTGCCTTTTCTATAGTAAATTATTCAAAAATTCATTTTTTACTGTCGCAAATTATAATTACGCCAGGGATTGCCTTTTCTATAGTAAATTATTCAAAAATTCATTTTTTTCTGTCGCAAATTTTAATTACGCCAGGGATTGCCTTTTCTATAGTAAATTATTCAAAAATTCATTTTTTACTGTCGCAAATTATAATTACGCCAGGGATTGCCTTTTCTATAGTAAATTATTCAAAAATTCATTTTTACTGTCTCAAATTTTAATTACGCCAGGGATTGCCTTTTCTATAGTAAATTATTCAAAAAATAATTTTTTACTGTCTCAAATTTTAATTACGCCAGGGATTGCCTTTTCTATAGTAAATTATTCAAAAAATTCATTTTTTACTGTCTCAAATTTTAATTACGCCAGTGATTGCCTTTTCTATAGTAAATTATTCAAAAAATTCATTTTTTTACTGTCTCAAATTTTAATTACGCCAGGGATTGCCTTTTCTATAGTAAATTATTCAAAAAATTCATTTTTTACTGTCTCAAATTTTAATTACGCCAGGATTGCCTTTTCTACAGTAAATTATTCAAAAATTCATTTTTTTACTGTCTCAAATTTTAGTTACGCCAGGGATTGCCTTTTCTATTGTAAATTATTCAAAAATTAATTTTTTACTGTCTCAAATTTTAATTACGCCAGGGATTGCCTTTTCTATAGTAAATTATCAAAAATTCATTTTTTACTGTCTCAAATTTTAATTACGCCAGGGATTGCCTTTTCTATAGTAAATTATTCAAAAAATAAATTTTTTCTGTCGCAAATATTAATTACGCCAGGGATTGCCTTTTCTGTAGTAAATTATTCAAAAATTAATTTTTAACTGTCTCAAATTTTAATTACGCCAGGGATTGCCTTTTCTATAGTAAATTATTCAAAAATTCATTTTTTACTGTCTCAAACTTTAATTACGACAGGGATTGCCTTTTCTATAGTAAATTATTCAAAAATTCATTTTTTACTGTCGCAAAATTATAATTACGCCAGGGATTGCCTTTTCTATAGTAAATTATTCAAAAATTCATTTTTTACTGTCTCAAATTTTAATTACGCCATTGATTGCCTTTTCTATAGTAAATTATTCAAAAATTCATTTTTTACTGTCTCAAATTTTAATTACGCCAGGGATTGCCTTTTCTGTAGTAAATTATTCAAAAATTAATTGTTTACTGTCGCAAATTTTAATTACGCCAGGGATTGCCTTTTCTATAGTAAATTATTCAAAAAATAATTTTTTACTGTCGCAAATTATAATTACGCCAGGGATTGCCTTTTCTATAGTAAATTATTCAAAAATTCATTTTTACTGTCGCAAAATTTTTAATTACGCCAGGATTACCTTTTCTATAGTAAAGTATTCAAAAAATAATTTTTTACTGTCGCAAATTATAATTACGCCAGGGATTGACTTTTCTATAGTAAAATTATTCAAAAAATAATTTTTTACTGTCGCAAATTTTAATTACGCCAGGGATTGCCTTTTCTATAGTAAATTATTCAAAAATTCATTTTTTACTGTCTCAAAATTTTAATTACGCCAGGGATTGCCTTTTCTATAGTAAATTTTTCAAAAATTCATTTTTTACTGTCTCAAATTTTAATTACGCCAGGGATTGCCTTTTCTATAGTAAATTATTCAAAAATTCATTTTTTACCGTCTCAAATTTTAATTACGCCAGGGATTGCCTTTTCTATAGTAAATTATTCAAAAATTCATTTTTTACTGTCTCAAATTTTAATTACGCCAGGGATTGCCTTTTCTATAGTAAATTATTCAAAAATTCATTTTTTACTGTCTCAAATTTTAATTACTCCAGGGATTGCCTTTTCTATAGTAAATTTTTCAAAAATTCATTTTTTACTGTCTCAAATTTTAATTACGCAGGGATTGCCTTTTCTATAGTAAATTATTCAAAAATTCATTTTTTACTGTCTCAAATTTTAATTACGCCAGGGATTGCCTTTCCTATAGTAAATTATTCAAAAAATAATTTTTTCTGTCACAAATTTTAATTACGCCAGGGATTGCCTTTTCTACAGTAAATTATTCAAAAAATAATTGTTTAGTGTCGCAAATTATAATTACGCCAGGGATTGCCTTTTCTATAGTAAATTATTCAAAAAATTCAATTTTTTACTGTCTCAAATTTTAATTACGCCAGGGATTGCCTTTTGTATAGTAAATTATTCAAAAAATAATTTTTTACTGTCTCAAATTTTAATTACGCCAGGGATTGCCTTTTCTATAGTAAATTATTCAAAAATTCATTTTTTTACTGTCTCAAATTTTATTACGCCAGGGATTGCCTTTTCTATAGTAAATTATTAAAAAAATAATTTTATACTGTCTCAAATTTTAATTACGCCAGGGATTTCCTTTTCTATAGTAAATTATTCAAAAAATAATTTTTTCTGTCACAAATTTTTAATTACGCCAGGGATTGCCTTTTCTATAGTAAATTATTCAAAAAATAATTTTTTACTGTCTCAAATTTTAATTACGCCAGGGATTGCCTTTTCTATAGTAAATTATTCAAAAAATAATTTTATACTGTCTCAAATTTTAATTACGCAGGGATTGCCTTTTCTATAGTAAATTATTCAAAAAATTCATTTTTTACTGTCTCAAATTTTAATTACGCCAGGGATTGCCTTTTCTATAGTAAATTATTCAAAAAATAATTGTTTACTGTCGCAAATTTTAATTACGCCAGGGATTGCCTTTTCTATAGTAAATTATTCAAAAATTCATTTTTTACTGTCTCAAATTTTAATTACGCCACGGATTGCCTTTTCTATAGTAAATTATTCAAAAAATAATTTTTTACTGTCGCAAATTTTAATTACGCCAGGGATTGCCTTTTCTATAGTAAATTAATCAAAAAATAATTTTTTTCTGTCGCAAATTTTAATTACGCCAGGGATTGCCTTTTCTATAGTAAATTATTCAAAAATTCATTTTTTACTGTCTCAAATTTTAATTACGGCAGGGATTGCCTTTTCTATAGTAAATTATTCAAAAATTCATTTTTTCTGTCGCAAATTTTAATTACGCCAGGGATTGCCTTTTCTATAGTAAATTATTCAAAAATTCATTTTTTCTGTCGCAAATTTTAATTACGCCAGGGATTGCCTTTTCTATAGTAAATTATTCATAAATTCATTTTTTACTGTCTCAAATTTTAATTACGCCAGGGATTGCCTTTTCTATAGTAAATTTTGCAAAAAATAATTTTTGCTGTCGCAAATTTTAATTACGCCAGGGATTGCCTTTTCTATAGTAAATTATTCAAAAATTCATTTTATACTGTCGCAAATTATAATTACGCCAGGGATTGCCTTTTGTGTAGTAAATTATTCAAAAATTCATTTTTTACTGTCTCAAATTTTAAATACGCCAGGGATTGCCTTTTCTATAGTAAATTATTCAAAAAATGCATTTTTTACTGTCTCAAATTTTAATTACGCCAGGGATTGCCTTTTCTATAGTAAATTTATTCAAAAAATAATTTTTTACTGTCGCAAATTTTAATTACTCCAGGGATTGCCTTTTCTATAGTAAATTATTCAAAAATTCATTTTATACTTTCGCAAATTATAATTACGCCAGGGGATTGCCTTTTGTATAGTAAATTATTCAAAAATTCATTTTTTACTGTCTCAATTTTAATTACGCCAGGGATTGCTTTTTCTATAGTAAATTATTCAAAAATAATTTTATACTGTTCTCAAATTTTAATTACGCCAGGGGATTGCCTTTTCTATAGTAAATTATTCAAAAATTCATTTTTACTGTCTCAAATTTTAATTACGCCAGGGATTGCCTTTTCTATAGTAAATTATCAAAAAATTATTTTTTACTGTCGCAAATTTTAATTACGCCAGGGATTGCCTTTTCTATAGTAAATTATTCAAAAATTCATTTTATACTGTCGCAAATTATAATTACCCCAGGGATTGCCTTTTCTATAGTAAATTATTCAAAATTCATTTTTTACTGTCTCAAATTTTAATTACGCCAGGGATTGCCTTTCTATAGTAAATTATTCAAAAATTCATTTTTTCTGTCGCAATTTTAATTACGCCAGGGATTGCCTTTTCTATAGTAAATTATTCAAAAATTCATTTTTTCTGTCGCAAATTTTAATTACGCCAGGGATTGCCTTTTCTATAGTAAATTATTCAAAAATTCATTTTTTACTGTCTCAAATTTTAATTACGCCAGGGATTGTCTTTTCTATAGTAAATTATTCAAAAATTCATTTTTTACTGTCTCAAATTTTAATTACGCCAGGGATTGCCTTTTCTATAGTAAATTATTCAAAATTAATTTTTTACTGTCGCAAATTATAATTACGCCAGGGATTGCCTTTTCTATAGTAAATTATTCAAAAAATAATTTTTTACTGTCGCAAATTATAATTACGCCAGGGATTGCCTTTTCTATAGTAAATTATTCAAAAACTTCATTTTTTACTGTCTCAAATTTTAATTACGCCAGGGATTGCCTTTTCTATAGTAAATTATTCAAATAATAATTGTTTACTGTCGCAAATTTTAATTACGCCAGGGATTGCCTTTTCTATAGTAAATTATTCAAAAAATTCATTTTTTACTGTCTCAAATTTTAATTACGCCACGGATTGCCTTTTCTATAGTAAATTATTCAAAAAATAATTTTTTTACTGTCGCAAATTTTAATTACGCCAGGGATTGCCTTTTTCTATAGTAAATTAATCAAAAAATAATTTTTTTCTGTCGCAAATTTTAATTACGCCAGGGATTGCCTTTTCTATAGTAAATTATTCAAAAATTCATTTTTTACTGTCTCAATTTTAATTACGCCAGGGATTGCCTTTTCTATAGTAAATTATTCAAAAATTCATTTTTTCTGTCGCAAATTTTAATTACGCCAGGGATTGCCTTTTCTATAGTAAATTATTCAAAAATTCATTTTTTCTGTCGCAAAATTTTAATTACGCCAGGGATTGCCTTTTCTATAGTAAATTATTCATAAATTCATTTTTTACTGTCTCAAATTTTAATTACGCCAGGGATTGCCTTTTCTATAGTAAATTATTCAAAAAATAATTTTTTACTGTCGCAAATTTTAATTACGCCAGGGATTGCCTTTTCTATAGTAAATTATTCAAAAATTTCATTTTATACTGTCGCAAATTATAATTACGCCAGGGATTGCCTTTTGTGTAGTAAATTATTCAAAAATTCATTTTTTACTGTCTCAAATTTTAATTACGCCAGGGATTGCTTTTTCTATAGTAAATATTCAAAAAATAATTTTATACTGTCTCAAATTTTAATTACGCCAGGGATTGCCTTTTCTATAGTAAATTATTCAAAAATTCATTTTTTACTGTCTCAAATTTTTAATTACGCCAGGGATTGCCTTTTCTATAGTAAATTATTCAAAAAATAATTTTTTACTGTCGCAAATTTTAATTACACCAGGGATTGCCTTTTCTATAGTAAATTATTCAAAAATTAATTTTATACTGTCGCAAATTATAATTACCCCAGGGATTGCCTTTTCTATAGTAAATTATTCAAAAATTCATATTTTTACTGTCTCAAATTTTAATTACGCCAGGGATTGCCTTTTCTATAGTAAATTATTCAAAAATTCATTTTTTCTGTCGCAAATTTTAATTACGCCAGGCATTGCCTTTTCTATAGTAAATTATTCAAAAATTCATTTTTTCTGTCGCAAATTTTAATTACGCCAGGGATTGCCTTTTCTATAGTAAATTATTCAAAAATTCATTTTTTACTGTCTCAATTTTAATTACGCCAGGGATTGTCTTTTCTATAGTAAATTATTCAAAAATTCATTTTTTACTGTCTCAAATTTTAATTACGCCAGGGATTGCCTTTTCTATAGTAAATTATTCAAAAATTAATTTTTTACTGTCGCAAATTATAATTACGCCAGGGATTGCCTTTTCTATAGTAAATTATTCAAAAAATAATTTTTTACTGTCGCAAACTATAATTACGCCAGGGATTGCCTTTTCTATAGTAAATTATTCAAAAAATTCATTTTTTACTGTCTCAAATTTTAATTACGCCAGGGATTGCCTTTTCTATAGTAAATTATTCAAAAAGTCATTTTTTACTGGTCTCAAATTTTAATTACGCCAGGGATTGCCTTTTCTATTGTAAATTATTCAAAAAATAATTTTATACTGTCTCAAATTTTAATTACGCCAGGGATTGCCGTTTCTATAGTAAATTATTCAAAAATAATTTTTTACTGTCGCAAATTATAATTACGCCAGGGATTGAATTTTTCTATAGTAAATTATTCAAAAATTCATTTTTTACTGTCGCAAATTTTAATTACGCCAGGGATTGCCTTTTCTATAGTAAATTATTCAAAAAATAATTTTTTTACTGTCGCAAATTATAATTACGCCAGGGATTGCCTTTTCTATAGTAAATTTTGCAAAAAATAATTTTTTACTGTCGCAAATTTTAATTACGCCAGGGATTGCCTTTTCTATAGTAAATTATTCAAAAATTCATTTTTTACTGTCTCAAATTTTAATTACGCCAGGGATTGCCTTTTCTATAGTAAATTTTGCAAAAAATAATTTTTTACTGTCTCAAATTTTAATTACGCCACGGATTGCCTTTTCTATAGTAAATTATTCAAAAATTCATTTTTTGCCTGTCTCAAATTTTAATTACGCCAGGGATTGCCTTTTCTATAGTAAATTATTCAAAAAATTCATTTTATACTGTCTCAAATTTTAATTACGCCAGGGATTGCCTTTTCTATAGTAAATTATTCAAAAATTCATTTTTTACTGTCTCAAATTTTAATTACGCCAGGGATTGCCTTTTCTATAGTAAATTATTCAAAAAATAATTTTTTACTGTCGCAAATTTTAATTACGCCAGGGATTGCCTTTTCTATAGTAAATTATTCAAAAATTCATTTTATACTGTCGCAAATTATAATTACCCCAGGGATTGCCTTTTCTATAGTAAATTATTCAAAAATTCATTTTTTACTGTCTCAAATTTTATAACGCCAGGGATTGCCTTTTCTATAGTAAATTATTCAAAAATTCATTTTTTCTGTCGCAAATTTTAATTACGCCAGGGATTGCCTTTTCTATAGTAAAATTATTCAAAAATTCATTTTTTCTGTCGCAAATTTTAATTACGCCAGGGATTGCCTTTTCTATAGTAAATTATTCAAAAATTCATTTTTTACTGTCTCAAATTTTAATTACGCCAGGGATTGTCTTTTCTATAGTAATTATTCAAAAATTCATTTTTACTGTCTCAAATTTTAATTACGCCCAGGGGGATTTGCCTTTTCTATAGTAAATTATTCAAAAATTAATTTTTTACTGTCGCAAATTATAATTACGCCAGGGATTGCCTTTTCTACAGTAAATTATTCAAAAAATAATTTTTTACTGTCGCAAACTATAATTACGCCAGGGATTGCCTTTTCTATAGTAAATTATTCAAAAAATTCATTTTTTACTGTCTCAAAATTTTAATTACGCCCAGGGATTGCCTTTTCTATAGTAAATTATTCAAAAGTCATTTTTTACTGTCTCAAATTTTAATTACGCCAGGATTGCCTTTTCTATAGTAAATTATTCAAAAAATAATTTTATACTGTCTCAAATTTTAATTACGCCAGGGATTGCCGTTTCTATAGTAAATTATTCAAAAAATAATTTTTTACTGTCGCAAATTATAATTTCGCCAGGGATTGCATTTTCTATAGTAAATTATTCAAAAATTCATTTTTTACTGTCGCAAATTTTAAATTACGCCAGGGGATTGCCTTTTCTATAGTAAATTATTCAAAAAATAATTTTTTACTGTCGCAAATTATAATTACGCCAGGGATTGCCTTTTCTATAGTAAATTTTGCAAAAAATAATTTTTTACTGTCGCAAATTTTAATTACGCCAGGGATTGCCTTTTCTATAGTAAATTATTCAAAAATTCATTTTTTACTGTCTCAAATTTTAATTACGCCAGGGATTGCCTTTTCTATAGTAAATTTTGCAAAAAATAATTTTTTACTGTCTCAAATTTTAATTACGCCACGGATTGCCTTTTCTATAGTAAATTATTCAAAAATTCATTTTTTGCTGTCTCAAATTTTAATTACGCCAGGGATTGCCTTTTCTATAGTAAATTATTCAAAAAATTCATTTTATACTGTCTCAAATTTTAATTACGCCAGGGATTGCCTTTTCTATAGTAAATTATTCAAAAATTCATTTTTTTACTGTCTCAAATTTTAATTACGCCAGGGGATTGCCTTTTCTATAGTAAATTATTCAAAAAATAATTTTTTACCTGTCGCAAATTTTAATTACGCCAGGGATTGCCTTTTCTATAGTAAATTATTCAAAAATTCATTTTATACTGTCGCAAATTATAATTACCCCAGGGATTGCCTTTTCTATAGTAAATTATTCAAAAATTCATTTTTTACTGTCTCAAATTTTATAACGCCAGGGATTGCCTTTTTCTATAGTAAATTATTCAAAAATTCATTTTTTCTGTCGCAAATTTTAATTACGCCAGGGATTGCCTTTTCTATAGTAAATTATTCAAAAATTCATTTTTTCTGTCGCAAATTTTAATTACGCCAGGGATTGCCTTTCTATAGTAAATTATTCAAAATTCATTTTTTACTGTCTCAAATTTTAATTACGCCAGGGATTGTCTTTTCTATAGTAAATTATTCAAAAATTCATTTTTTACTGTCTCAAATTTTAATTACGCCAGGGATTGCCTTTTCTATAGTAAATTATTCAAAAATTAATTTTTTACTGTCGCAAATTATAATTACGCCAGGGATTGCCTTTTTCTACAGTAAATTATTCAAAAAATAATTTTTTACTGTCGCAAACTATAATTACGCCAGGGATTGCCTTTTCTATAGTAAATTATTCAAAAAATTCATTTTTTACTGTCTCAAATTTTAATTACGCCAGGGATTGCCTTTTCTATAGTAAATTATTCAAAAAGTCATTTTTTACTGTCTCAAATTTTAATTACGCCAGGGATTGCCTTTTCTATAGTAAATTATTCAAAAAATAATTTTATACTGTCTCAAATTTTAATTACGCCAGGGATTGCCGTTTCTATAGTAAATTATTCAAAAAATAATTTTTTACTGTCGCAAATTATAATTTCGCCAGGGATTGCATTTTCTATAGTAAATTATTCAAAAATTCATTTTTTACTGTCGCAAATTTAATTACGCCAGGGATTGCCTTTTCTATAGTAAATTATTCAAAAAATAATTTTTTACTGTCGCAAATTATAATTACGCCAGGGATTGCCTTTTCTATAGTAAATTTTGCAAAAAATAATTTTTTACTGTCGCAAATTTTAATTACGCCAGGGATTGCCTTTTCTATAGTAAATTATTCAAAAATTCATTTTTTACTGTCTCAAATTTTAATTACGCCAGGGATTGCCTTTTCTATAGTAAATTTTGCAAAAAATAATTTTTTACTGTCTCAAATTTTAATTACGCCACGGATTGCCTTTTCTATAGTAAATTATTCAAAAATTCATTTTTTGCTGTCTCAAATTTTAATTACGCCAGGGATTGCCTTTTCTATAGTAAATTATTCAAAAAATTCATTTTATACCTGTCTCAAATTTTAATTACGCCAGGGATTGCCTTTTCTATAGTAAATTATTCAAAAATTCATTTTTTACTGTCTCAAATTTTAATTACGCCAGGGATTGCCTTTTCTATAGTAAATTATTCAAAAAATAATTTTTTACTGTCGCAAATTTTAATTACGCCAGGGATTGCCTTTTCTATAGTAAATTATTCAAAAATTCATTTTATACTGTCGCAAATTATAATTACCCCAGGGATTGCCTTTTCTATAGTAAATTATTCAAAATTCATTTTTACTGTCCTCAAATTTTATAACGCCAGGGATTGCCTTTTCTATAATAGTAAATTATTCAAAAATTCATTTTTTCTGTCGCAAATTTTAATTACGCCAGGATTGCCTTTCTATAGTAAATTATTCAAAAATTCATTTTTTCTGTCGCAAATTTTAATTACGCCAGGGATTGCCTTTTCTATAGTAAATTATTCAAAAATTCATTTTTTACTGTCTCAAATTTTAATTACGCCAGGGATTGTCTTTTCTATAGTAAATTATTCAAAAATTCATTTTTTACTGTCTCAAATTTTAATTACGCCCAGGGATTGCCTTTTCTATAGTAATTATTCAAAAATTAATTTTTTACTGTCGCAAATTATAATTACGCCAGGGATTGCCTTTTCTACAGTAAATTATTCAAAAAATAATTTTTTACTGTCGCAAACTATAATTACGCCAGGGATTGCCTTTTCTATAGTAAATTATTCAAAAAATTCATTTTTTACTGTCTCAAATTTTAATTACGCCAGGGATTGCCTTTTCTATAGTAAATTATTCAAAAAGTCATTTTTTACTGTCTCAAATTTTAATTACGCCAGGGATTGCCTTTTCTATAGTAAATTATTCAAAAAATAATTTTATACTGTCTCAAATTTTTAATTACGCCAGGGATTGCCGTTTCTATAGTAAATTATTCAAAAAATAATTTTTTACTGTCGCAAATTATAATTTCGCCAGGGATTGCATTTTCTATAGTAAATTATTCAAAAATTCATTTTTTACTGTCGCAAATTTTAATTACGCCAGGGATTGCCTTTTCTATAGTAAATTATTCAAAAAATAATTTTTTACTGTCGCAAATTATAATTACGCCAAGGATTGCCTTTTCTATAGTAAATTTTGCAAAAAATAATTTTTTACTGTCGCAAATTTTAATTACGCCAGGGATTGCCTTTTCTATAGTAAATTATTCAAAAATTCATTTTTTACTGTCTCAAATTTTAATTACGCCAGGGATAGCCTTCTCTATAGTAAATTTTGCAAAAAATAATTTTTTACTGTCTCAAATTTTAATTACGCCACGGATTGCCTTTTCTATAGTAAATTATTCAAAAATTCATTTTTTACTGTCTCAAATTTTAATTACGCCAGGGATTGCCTTTTCTATAGTAAATTATTCAAAAATTCATTTTTTACTGTCTCAAATGTTAATTACGCCAGGGATTGCCTTTTCTATAGTAAATTATTCAAAAAATAATTTTTTACTGTCGCAAATTTTAATTACGCCAGGGATTGCCTTTTCTATAGTAAATTTTGCAAAAAATAATTTTTTATTGTCGCAAATTTTAATTACGCCAGGGATTGCCTTTTCTAT
Organism: Dioctria linearis; assembly: GCA_963930735.1. Taxonomy (NCBI): domain Eukaryota; kingdom Metazoa; phylum Arthropoda; class Insecta; order Diptera; family Asilidae; genus Dioctria; species Dioctria linearis. The sequence continues at coordinate 34,681 of CAWVNZ010002866.1, read as the reverse complement.
AGTAAATTATTCAAAAATTCATTTTTTACTGTCTCAAATTTTAATTACGCCAGGGTTTGCTTTTCTATAGTAAATTATTCAAAAATTCATTTTTTCTGTCGCAAATTTTAATTACGCCAGGGATTGCCTTTTCTATAGTAAATTATTCAAAAATTCATTTTTTACTGTCTCAAATTTTAATTACGCCTGGGATTGCCTTTTCTATAGTAAATTATTCAAAAATTCATTTTTTACTGTCTCAAATTTTAATTACGCCAGGGATTGCCTTTTCTATAGTAAATTATTCAAAAATTAATTTTTTCTGTCGCAAATTTTAATTACGCCAGGGATTGCCTTTTCTATAGTAAATTATTCAAAAAATAATTTTTTACTGTCGCAAATTATAATTACGCCAGGGATTGCCTTTTCTACAGTAAATTTTGCAAAAAATAATTTTTTACTGTCGCAAATTTTAATTACGCCAGGGATTGCCTTTTCTATAGTAAATTATTCAAAAATTCATTTTTTACTGTCTCAAATTTTAATTACGCCAGGGATTGCTTTTCTATAGTAAATTATTCAAAAATTCATTTTTTCTGTCGCAAATTTTAATTACGCCAGGGATTGCCTTTTCTATAGTAAATTATTCAAAAATTCATTTTTTACTGTCTCAAATTTTAATTACGCCTGGGATTGCCTTTTTCTATAGTAAATTATTCAAAATTCATTTTTTACTGTCTCAAATTTTAATTACGCCAGGGATTGCCTTTTCTATAGTAAATTATTCAAAAATTATTTTTTTCTGTCGCAAATTTTAATTACGCCAGGGATTGCCTTTTCTATAGTAAATTATTCAAAAAATAATTTTTTACTGTCGCAAATTATAATTACGCCAGGGATTGCCTTTTATATAGTAAATTATTCAAAAATTTCATTTTATACTGTCGCAAATTTTAATTACGCCAGGGATTGCCTTTTCTATAGTAAATTATTCAAAAAATTCATTTTTTACTGTCGCAAATTCTAATTACGCCAGGGATTGCCTTTTCTATAGTAAATTATTCAAAAATAATTTTTTACTGTCGCAAATTATAATTACGCCAGGATTGCCTTTTCTATAGTAAATTTTGCAAAAAATAATTTTTTACTGTCGCAAATTTTAATTACGCCAGGGATTGCCTTTTCTATAGTAAATTATTCAAAAATTCATTTTTTACTGTCTCAAATTTTAATTACGCCAAGGGTTGCCTTTTCTATAGTAAATATTGCAAAAAATAATCTTTTACTGTCTCAAATTTTAATTACGCCAGGGATTGCCTTTTCTATAGTAAATTATTCAAAAATTCATTTTTTACTGTCGCAAATTTTAATTACGCCAGGGATTGCCTTTTCTATAGTAAATTATTCAAGAAATTCATTTTTTACTGTCTCAAATTTTAATTACGGCAGGGATTGCCTTTTCTATAGAAATTATTCAAAAAATAATTTTTTACTGTCGCAAATTTTAATTACGCCAGGGATTGCCTTTTCTATAGTAAATTATTCAATAATTCATTTTTTACGGTCTCAAATTTTAATTACGCCAGGGATTGCCTTTTCTATAGTAAATTATTCAAAAATTCATTTTTTCTGTCGCAAATTATAATTACGCCAGGGATTGCCTTTTCTATAGTAAATTATTCAAAAATTCATTTTTTCTGTCGCAAATTTTAATTACGCCAGGGATTGCCTTTTCTATAGTAAATTATTCAAAAATTCATTTTTTACTGTCTCAAATTTTAATTACGCCAGGGATTGCCTTTTCTATAGTAAATTATTCAAAAAATAATTTTATACTGTCTCAAATTTTAATTACGCCAGGGATTGCCTTTTATATAGTAAATTATTCAAAAAATAATTTTTTCTGTCACAAATTTTAATTACAACAGGGATTGCCTTTTCTATAGTAAATTATTCAAAAATTCATTTTTTACTGTCTCAAATTTTAATTACGCCAGGGATTGCCTTTTCTATAGTAAATTATTCAAAAAATAATTTTATACTGTCTCAAATTTTAATTACGCCAGGGATTGCCTTTTCTATAGTAAATTATTCAAAAATTCATTTTTTTCTGTCGCAAATTTTAATTACGCCAGGTATTGCCTTTTCTATAGTAAATTATTCAAAAAATAATTTTTTACTGTCGCAAATTTTAATTACGCCAGGGATTGCCTTTTCTATAGTAAATTATTCAAAAATTCATTTTTTACTGTCTCAAATTTTAATTACGCCAGGGATTGCCTTTTCTATAGTAAATTATTCAAAAAATAATTGTTTAGTGTCGCAAATTATAATTACGCCAGGGATTGCCTTTTCTATAGTAAATTATTCAAAAAATTATTTTTTACTGTCGCAAATTTTAATTACGCCAGGGATTGCCTTTTCTATAGTAAATTAATCAAAAATTCATTTTTACTGTCGCAAATTTTAATTACGCCAGGGATTGCCTTTTCTATAGTAAATTTTGCAAAAAATAATTTTTTACTGTCGCAAATTTTAATTACGCCAGGGATTGCCTTTTCTATAGTAAATTATTCAAAAATTCATTTTTTACTGTCTCAAATTTTAATTACGCCAGGAATTGCCTTTTCTATAGTAAATTATTCAAAAATTCATTTTTTCTGTCGCAAATTTTAATTACGCCAGGGATTGCCTTTTCTATAGTAAATTATTCAAAAATTCATTTTTTCTGTCACAAATTTTAATTACGCTAGGGATTGCCTTTTCTATAGTAAATTATTCAAAAATTCATTTTTTACTGTCTCAAATTTTAATTACGCCAGGGATTGCCTTTTCTATAGTAAATTATTCAAAAATTCATTTTTTCTGTCGCAAATTTTAATTACGCCAGGGATTGCCTTTTCTATAGTAAATTATTCAAAAATTCATTTTTTACTGTCTCAAATTTTAATTACGCCAGGGATTGACGTTTCTATAGTAAAGTATTCAAAAAATAATTTTTTACTGTCGCAAATTTTAATTACGCCAGGGATTGCCTTTTCTATAGTAAATTATTCAAAAATTCATTTTTTATTGTCTCAAATTTTAATTACGCCAGGGATTGCCTTTTCTATAGTAAATTATTCAAAAATTCATTTTTTCTGTCGCAAATTTTAATTACGCCAGGGATTGCCTTTTCTATAGTAAATTATTCAAAAATTCATTTTTTACTGTCTCAAATTTTAATTACGCCAGGGATTGACGTTTCTATAGTAAAGTATTCAAAAATTCATTTTTTCTGTCGCAAATTTTAATTACGCCAGGGATTGCTTTTTCTATAGTAAATTATTCAAAAATTCATTTTTTACTGTCTCAAATTTTAATTACGCCAGGGATTGCCATTTCTATAGTAAATTTTGCAAAAAATAATTTTTTACTGTCTCAAATTTTAATTACGCCAGGATTGCCTTTTCTATAGTAAATTTTGCAAAAAATAACTTTTTACTGTCTCAAATTATAATTACGCCAGGGATTGCCTTTTCTATAGTAAATTTTGCAAAAAATAATTTTTTACTGTCGCAAATTTTAATTACGCCAGGGATTGCCTTTTCTATAGTAAATTATTCAAAAATTCATTTTTTCTGTCGCAAATTTTAATTACGCCAGGGATTGCCTTTTCCATAGTAAATTATTCAAAAATTCATTTTTTCTGTCGCAAATTTTAATTACGCCAGGGATTGCCTTTTCTATAGTAAATTATTCAAAAATTCATTTTTTACTGTCTCAAATTTTAATTACGCCAGGGATTGCATTTTCTATAGTAAATTATTCAAAAATTCATTTTTTCTGTCGCAAATTTTAATTACGCCAGGGATTGCCTTTTCTATAGTAAATTATTCAAAAATTCATTTTTTACTGTCTCAAATTTTAATTACGCCAGGGATTGCCTTTTCTATAGTAAATTATTCAAAAATAATTGTTTAGTGTCGCAAATTATAATTACGCCAGGGATTGCCTTTTCTATAGTAAATTATTCAAAAAATTATTTTTTACTGTCGCAAATTTTAATTACGCAGGGATTGCCTTTTCTATAGTAAATTAATCAAAAATTCATTTTTTACTGTCGCAAATTTTAATTACGCCAGGGATTGCCTTTTCTATAGTAAATTTTGCAAAAAATAATTTTTTACTGTCGCAAATTTTTAATTACGCCAGGGATTGCCTTTTCTATAGTAAATTATTCAAAAATTCATTTTTTACTGTCTCAATTTTAATTACGCCAGGAATTGCCTTTTCTATAGTAAATTATTCAAAAATTCATTTTTTCTGTCGCAAATTTTAATTACGCCAGGGATTGCCTTTTCTATAGTAAATTATTCAAAAATTCATTTTTTCTGTCGCAAATTTTAATTACGCCAGGGATTGCCTTTTCTATAGTAAATTATTCAAAAAATTCATTTTTTACTGTCTCAAATTTTAATTACGCCAGGGATTGCCTTTTCTATAGTAAATTATTCAAAAATTCATTTTTTCTGTCGCAAATTTTAATTACGCCAGGGATTGCCTTTTCTATAGTAAATTATTCAAAAATTCATTTTTTACTGTCTCAAATTTTAATTACGCCAGGGATTGCCGTTTCTATAGTAAAGTATTCAAAAAATAATTTTTTACTGTCGCAAATTTTAATTACGCCAGGGATTGCCTTTTCTATAGTAAATTATTCAAAAATTCATTTTTTACTGTCTCAAATTTTAATTACGCCAGGGATTGCCTTTTCTATAGTAAATTATTCAAAAAATAATTTTTTACTGTCGCAAATTTTAATTACGCCAGGGATTGCCTTTTCTATAGTAAATTTTGCAAAAACTAATTTTTTACTGTCGCAAATTTTAATTACGCCAGGGATTGCCTTTTCTATAGCAAATTATTCAAAAATTCATTTTTTACTGTCTCAAATTTTAATTACGCCAGGGATTGCCTTCTCTATAGTAAATTTTGCAAAAAATAATTTTTTACTGTCTCAAATTTTAATTACGCCAGGGATTGCCTTTTCTATAGTATATTTTGCAAAAAATAACTTTTTACTGCCTCAAATTATAATTACGCCAGGGATTGCCTTTTCTATAGTAAATTATTCCAAAAATAATTTTTTACTGTCGCAAATTTTAATTACGCCAGGGATTGCCTTTTCTATAGTAAATTATTCAAAAATTCATTTTTTACTGTCGCAAATTTTAATTACGCCAGGGATTGCCTTTTCTATAGTAAATTATTCAAAAAATTCATTTTTTACTGTCTCAAATTTTAATTACGCCAGGGATTGCCTTTTCTATAGTAAATTATTCAAAAAATAATTTTTTACTGTCGCAAATTTTAATTACGCCAGGGATTGCCTTTTCTATAGTAAATTATTCAAAAATTCATTTTTTACTGTCTCAAATTTTAATTACGCCAGGGATTGCCTTTTCTATAGTAAATTATTCAAAAATTCATTTTTTCTGTCGCAAATTTTAATTACGCCAGGGATTGCCTTTTCTATAGTAAATTATTCAAAAATTCATTTTTTCTGTCGCAAATTTTAATTACGCCAGGGATTGCCTTTTCTATAGTAAATTATTCAAAAATTCATTTTTTACTGTATCAAATTTTAATTACGCCAGGGATTGCCTTTTCTATAGTAAATTATTCAAAAATTCATTTTTTCTGTCGCAAATTTTAATTACGCCAGGGATTGCCTTTTCTATAGTAAATTATTCAAAAATTCATTTTTTCTGTCGCAAATTTTAATTACGCCAGGGATTGCCTTTTCTATAGTAAATTATTCAAAAATTCAATTTTTACTGTCTCAAATTTTAATTACGCCAGGGATTGCCTTTTCTATAGTAAATTATTCAAAAATTCATTTTTTCTGTCGCAAATTTTAATTACGCCAGGGATTGCCTTTTCTATAGTAAATTATTCAAAAATTCATTTTTTCTGTCGCAAATTTTAATTACGCCAGGGATTGCCTTTTCTATAGTAAATTATTCAAAAATTCATTTTTTCTGTCGCAAATTTTAATTACGCCAGGGATTGCCTTTTCTATAGTAAATTATTCAAAAATTCATTTTTTCTGTCGCAAATTTTAATTACGCCAGGGATTGCCTTTTCTATAGTAAATTATTCAAAAATTCAATTTTTACTGTCTCAAATTTTAATTACGCCAGGGATTGCCTTTTCTATAGTAAATTATTCAAAAATTCATTTTTTCTGTCGCAAATTTTAATTACGCCAGGGATTGCCTTTTCTATAGTAAATTATTCAAAAATTCATTTTTTACTGTCTCAAATTTTAATTACGCCAGGGATTGCCGTTTCTATAGTAAATTATTCAAAAATTCATTTTTTCTGTCGCAAATTTTAATTACGCCAGGGATTGCCTTTTCTATAGTAAATTATTCAAAAATTCATTTTTTCTGTCGCAAATTTTAATTACGCCAGGGATTGCCTTTTCTATAGTAAATTTTGCAAAAAATAATTTTTTACTGTCGCAAATTTTAATTACGCCAGGGATTGCCTTTTCTATAGTAAATTATTCAAAAATTCATTTTACACTGTCGCAAATTATAATTACGCCAGGGATTGCCTTTTCTATAGTAAATTATTCAAAAAATAGTTGTTTAGTGTCGCAAATTTTAATTACGCCAGGGATTGCCTTTTCTATAGTAAATTATTCAAAAATTCATTTTTTACTGTCGCAAATTTTAATTACGCCAGGGATTGCCTTTTCTATAGTAAATTATTCAAAAATTCATTTTTTACTGTCTCAAATTTTAATTACGCCAGGGATTGCCTTTTCTATAGTAAATTATTCAAAAATTCATTTTTTACTCTCTCAAATTTTAATTACGCCAGGGATTGCCTTTTCTATAGTAAATTATTCAAAAATTCATTTTATACTGTCGCAAATTTTAATTACGCCAGGGATTGCCTTTTCTATAGTAAATTATTCAAAAAATTCATTTTTTACTGTCTCAAATTTTAATTACGCCAGGGATTGCCTTTTCTATAGTAAATTATTCAAAAAATAATTTTTTACTGTCGCAAATTTAGTTACACCAGGGATTGCCTTTTCTATAGTAAATTTTGCAAAAACTAATTTTTTACTGTCTCAAATTTTAATTACGCCAGGGATTGCCTTTTCTGTAGTAAATTATTCAAAAAATAATTTTTTACTGTCGCAAATTTTAATTACGCCAGGGATTGCCTTTTCTATAGTAAATTATTCAAAAAATAATTTTATACTGTCTCAAATTTTAATTACGCCAGGGATTGCCTTTTCTATAGTAAATTATTCAAAAAATAATTTTATACTGTCTCAAATTTTAATTACGCCAGGGATTGCCTTTTCTATAGTAAATTATTCAAAAAATAATTTTTCCTGTCACAAATTTTAATTACGCCAGGGATTGTCTTTTCTATAGTAAATTATTCAAAAAATAATTGTTTAGTGTCGCAAATTTTAATTACGCCAGGGATTGCATTTTCTATAGTAAATTATTCAAAAACTAATTTTTTACTGTCGCAAATTTTAATTACGCCAGGGATTGCCTTTTCTATAGTAAATTATTCAAAAATTAATTTTTTACTGTCTCAAATTTTAATTACGCCAGGGATTGCCTTTTCTATAGTAAATTATTCAAAAAATAATTTTTTACTGTCGCAAATTTTAATTACGCCAGGGATTGCCTTTTCTATAGTAAATTATTCAAAAATTAATTGTTTACTGTCGCAAATTTTAACTACGCCAGGGATTGCCTTTTCTATAGTAAATTATTCAAAAAATAATTTTTTACTGTCGCAAATTTTAATTACGCCAGGGATTGCCTTTTCTATAGTAAATTATTCAAAAAATAATTTTTTACTGTCGCAAATTATAATTACGCCAGGGATTGCCTTTTCTATAGTAAATTATTCAAAAAATAATTTTTTACTTTCGCAAGTTATAATTACGCCAGGGATTGACTTTTCTATAGGAAATTATTCAAAAATTCATTTTTAACTGTCGCAAATTATAATTACGCCAGAGATTGCCTTTTCTATAGTAAATTATTCAAAAAATATTTTTTTACTGTCGCAAATTTTAATTACGCCAGGGATTTCCTTTTCTATAGTAAATTTTGCAAAAACTAATTTTATACTGTCTCAAATTTTAATTACGCCAGGGATTGCCTTTTCTATAGTAAATTATTCAAAAAATATTTTTTTACTGTCGCAAATTTTAATTACGCCAGGGATTTCCTTTTCTATAGTAAATTATTCAAAAATTCATTTTTTACTGTCGCAAATTATAATTACGCCAGAGATTGCCTTTTCTATAGTAAATTATTCAAAAAATATTTTTTTACTGTCGCAAATTTTAATTACGCCAGGGATTTCCTTTTCTATAGTAAATTTTGCAAAAACTAATTTTATACTGTCTCAAATTTTAATTACGCCAGGGATTGCCTTTTATATAGTAAATTATTCAAAAATTCATTTTTTACTGTCTTAAATTTTAATTACGCCAGGGATTGCCTTTTCTATAGTAAATTATTCAAAAAATATTTTTTTACTGTCGCAAATTTTAATTACGCCAGGGATTTCCTTTTCTATAGTAAATTATTCAAAAAATAATTTTATACTGTCTCAAATTTTAACTACGCTAGGGATTGCCTTTTCTATAGTAAATTATTCAAAAAATAATTTTTTCTGTCACAAATTTTAATTACGCCAGGGATTGTCTTTTCTATAGTAAATTATTCAAAAAATAATTGTTTAGTGTCGCAAATTTTAATTACGCCAGGGATTGCATTTTCTATAGTAAATTATTCAAAAACTAATTTTTTACTGTCGCAAATTTTAATTACGCCAGGGATTGCCTTTTCTATAGTAAATTATTCAAAAATTAATTTTTTACTGTCTCAAATTTTAATTACGCCAGGGATTGCCTTTTCTATAGTAAATTATTCAAAAAATAATTTTTTACTGTCGCAAATTTTAATTACGCCAGGGATTGCCTTTTCTATAGTAAATTATTCAAAAATTAATTGTTTACTGTCGCAAATTTAAATTACGCCAGGGATTGCCTTTTCTATAGTAAATTATTCAAAAAATAATTTTTTACTGTCTCAAATTTTAATTACGCCAGGGATTGCTTTTCTATAGTAAATTTTGCAAAAAATTCATTTTATACTGTCTCAAATTTTAATTACGCCAGGGATTGCCTTTTCTATAGTAAATTATTCAAAAAATAATTTTATACTGTCTCAAATTTTAATTACGCCAGGGATTGCCTTTTCTATAGTAAATTATTCAAAAAATAATTTTATACTGTCTCAAATTTTAAATACGCCAGGGATTGCCTTTTCTATAGTAAATTATTCAAAAATTCATTTTATACTGTCTCAAATTTTAATTACGCCAGGGATTGCCTTTTCTATAGTAAATTATTCAAAAAATAATTTTATACTGTTTCAAATTTTAATTACTCCAGGGATTGCCATTTCTATAGTAAATTTTGCAAAAAATAATTTTTTCTGTCATAAATTTTAATTACGCCAGGGATAGCCTTTTCTATAGTAAATTATTCAAAAAAATAATTTTTTCCTGTCGCAAATTTTAATTACGCCAGGGATTGCCTTTTCTATAGTAAATTATTCAAAAACTCATTTTATACTGTCGCAAATTATAATTCCCCAGGGATTGCCTTTTCTATAGTAAATTATTCAAAAAATAATTGTTTACTGTCGCAAATTTTAATTACGCCAGGGATTGCCTTTTCTATAGTAAATTATTCAAAAATTCATTTTTTACTGTCTCAAATTTTAATTACGCCAGGGATTGCCTTTTCTATAGTAAATTATTCAAAAATTAATTTTATACTGTAGCAAATTTTATATACGCCAGGGATTGCCTTTTCTATAGTAAATTATTCAAAAATTCATTTTTTACTGTCTCAAATTTTAATTACGCCAGGGATTGCCTTTTCTATAGTAAATTATTCAAAAATTCATTTTTTACTGTCTCAAATTTTAAATACGCCAGGGATTGCCTTTTCTATAGTAAATTATTCAAAAAATAATTTTTTCTGTCACAAATTTTAATTACGCCAGGGATTGCCTTTTCTATAGTAAATTATTCAAAAAATAATTTTATACTGTCTCAAATTTTAATTACGCCAGGGATTGCCTTTTCTATAGTAAATTATTCAAAAATTCATTTTTTACTGTCTCAAATTTTAATTACGCCAGGGATTGCCTTTTCTATAGTAAATTATTCAAAAATTCATTGTATACTGTCGCAAATTTTAATTACGCCAGGTATTGCCTTTTCTATAGTAAATTATTCAAAAATTAATTGTTTACTGTCGCAAATTTTAATTACGCCAGGGATTGCCTTTTCTATAGTAAATTATTCAAAAATTAATTTTTTTCTGTCGCAAATTTTAATTACGCCACGGATTGCCTTTTCTATAGTAAATTATTCAAAAATTAATTGTTTACTGTCGCAAATTTTAATTACGCCAGGGATTACCTTTTCTATAGTAAATTATTCAAAAAATAATTTTTTACTGTCGCAGATTATAATTACGCCAGGGATTGCCTTTTCTATAGTAAATTATTCAAAAAATAATTTTTTACTGTCGCAAATTATAATTACGCCAGGGATTGCCTTTTCTATAGTAAATTATTCAAAAATTTATTTTTTACTGTCTCAAATTTTAATTACGCCAGGGATTGCCTTTTCTATAGTAAATTATTCAAAAATTCGTTTTTTACTGTCTCAAATTTTAATTACGCCAGGGATTGCCTTTTCTATAGTAAATTATTCAAAAATTAATTTTATACTGTCGCAAATTTTAATTACGCCAGGGATTGCCTTTTCTATAGTAAATTATTCAAAAATTCATTTTTTACTGTCTCAAATTTTAATTACGCCAGGGATTGCCTTTTCTATAGTAAATTTTTCAAAAATTCATTTTTTACTGTCTCAAATTTTAATTACGCCAGGGATTGCCTTTTCTATAGTAAATTATTCAAAAAATTCATTTTTTACTGTCTCAAATTTTAATTACGCCAGGGATTGCCTTTTCTATAGTAAATTATTCAAAAAATAATTTTTTACTGTCGCAAATTTTAATTACGCCAGGGATTGCCTTTTCTATAGTAAATTTTGCAAAAAATAATTTTTTACTGTCTCAAATTTTTATTACGCCAGGGATTGCCTTTTCTATAGTAAATTATTCAAAAAATAATTGTTTAGTGTCGCAAATTATAATTACGCCATGGATTGCCTTTTCTATAGTAAATTATTCAAAAATTCATTTTTTACTGTCTCAAATTTTAATTACGCCAGGGATTGCCTTTTCTATAGTAAATTATTCAAAAATTCATTTTTTACTGTCTCAAATTTAAATTACGCCAAGGATTGCCTTTTCTATAGTAAATTATTCAAAACTTCATTTTTTACTGTCTCAAATTTTAATTACGCCAGGGATAGCCTTTTCTATAGTAAATTTTGCAAAAAATAAGTTTTTACTGTCTCAAATTTTAATTACGCCAGGGATTGCCTTTTCTATAGTAAATTATTCAAAAAATAATTTTTTACTGTCGCAAATTTTAAATACGCCAGGGATTGCCATTTCTATAGTAAATTTTGCAAAAACTAATTTTTTACTGTCGCAAATTTTAATTACGCCAGGGATTGCCTTTTCTATAGTAAATTATTCAAAAATTCATTTTTTACTGTCTCAAATTTTAATTACGCCAGGGATTGCCTTTTCTATAGTAAATTATTCAAAAAATAATTTTATACTGTCTCAAATTTTAATTACGCCAGGGATTGCCTTTTCTATAGTAAATTATTCAAAAAATAATTTTTTTCTGTCGCAAATTTTAATTACGCCAGGGATTGCCTTTTCTATAGTAAATTATTCAAAAATTAATTGTTTACTGTCGCAAATTTTAATTACGCCAGGGATTGCCTTTTCTATAGTAAATTATTCAAAAATTAATTTTTTTCTGTCGCAAATTTTAATTACGCCAGGGATTGCCTTTTCTATAGTAAATTATTCAAAAAATAATTTTTTACTGTCGCAAATTATAATTACGCCAGGGATTGCCTTTTCTATAGTAAATTATTCAAAAATTCATTTTTTACTGTCTCAAATTTTAATTACGCCAGGGATTGCCTTTTCTATAGTAAATTATTCAAAAAATAATTTTTTACTGTCGCAAATTATAATTACGCCAGGGATTGCCTTTTCTATAGTAAATTATTCAAAAAATAATTTTTTACTGTCTGAAATTATAATTACGTCAGGGATTGCCTTTTGTATAGTAAATTATTCAAAAAATAATTTTTTACTGTCTGAAATTTTAATTACGCCAGGGATTGCCTTTTCTATAGTAAATTATTCAAAAAATTCATTTTTTACTGTCTCAAATTTTAATTACGCCAGGGATTGCCTTTTCTATAGTAAATTATTCAAAAAATAATTTTATACTGTCTCAAATTTTAATTACGCCAGTGATTGCCTTTTCTATAGTAAATTATTCAAAAATTCCTTTTTTATTGTCTCAAATTTTAATTACGCCAGGGATTGCCTTTTCTATAGTAAATTATTCAAAAATTAATTTTATACTGTCGCAAATTATAATTACGCCAGGGATTGCCTTTCCTATAGTAAATTATTCAAAAAATAATTTTTTACTGTCTCAAATTATAATTACGCCAGGGATTGCCTTTTCTATAGTAAATTATTCAAAAAATAATTTTTTACTGTCTCAAATTTTAATTACGCCAGGGATTGCTTTTCTATAGTAAATTTTGCAAAAAATAATTTTATACTGTCTCAAATTTTAAATACGCCAGGGATTGCCTTTTCTATAGTAAATTTTGCAAAAAATTCATTTTATACTGTCTCAAATTTTAATTACGCCAGGGATTGCCTTTTCTATAGTAAATTATTCAAAAAATAATTTTATACTGTCTCAAATTTTAATTACGCCAGGGATTGCCTTTTCTATAGTAAATTATTCAAAAAATAATTTTATATTGTCGCAAATTTTAATTACGCCAGGGATTGCCTTTTCTATAGTAAATTATTCAAAAATTCATTTTTTACTGTCTCAAATTTTAATTACGCCAGGGATTGCCTTTTCTATAATAAATTATTCAAAAAAATAATTTTTTACTGTCGCAAATTTTAATTACGCCAGGGATTGCCTTTTCTATAGTAAATTATTCAAAAATTCATTTTATACTGTCGCAAATTATAATTACGCCAGGGATTGCCTTTTCTATAGTAAATTATTCAAAAAATAATTGTTTACTGTCGCAAATTTTAATTACGCCAGGGATTGCCTTTTCTATAGTAAATTATTCAAAAATTCATTTTTTACTGTCTCAAATTTTAATTACGCCAGGGATTGCCTTTTCTATAGTAAATTATTCAAAAATTAATTTTATACTGTCGCAAATTTTATATACGCCAGGGATTGCCTTTTCTATAGTAAATTATTCAAAAATTCATTTTTTACTGTCTCAAATTTTAATTACGCCAGGGATTGCCTTTTCTATAGTAAATTATTCAAAAATTCATTTTTTACTGTCTCAAATTTTAAATACGCCAGGGATTGCCTTTTCTATAGTAAATTATTCAAACAATATTTTTTTCTGTCACAAATTTTAATTACGCCAGGGATTGCCTTTTCTATAGTAAATTACTCAAAAAATAATTTTATACTGTCTCAAATTTTAATTACCGCAGGGATTGCCTTTTCTATAGTAAATTATTCAAAAATTCATTTTTTACTGTCTCAAATTTTAATTACGCCAGGGATTGCCTTTTCTATAGTAAATTATTCAAAAATTCATTTTATACTGTCGCAAATTTTAATTACGCCAGGGATTGCCTTTTCTATAGTAAATTATTCAAAAATTATTTGTTTACTGTCGCAAATTTTAATTACGCCAGGGATTGCCTTTTCTATAGTAAATTATTCAAAAATTAATTTTTTTCTGTCGCAAATTTTAATTACGCCAGGGATTGCCTTTTCTATAGTAAATTATTCAAAAATTAATTGTTTACTGTCGCAAATTTTAATTACGCCAGGGATTGCCTTTTCTATAGTAAATTATTCAAAAAATAATTTTTTACTGTCGCAGATTATAATTACGCCAGGGATTGCCTTTTCTATAGTAAATTATTCAAAAAATAATTTTTTACTGTCGCAAATTATAATTGCGCCAGGGAATGCCTTTTCTATAGTAAATTATTCAAAAATTTATTTTTTACTGTCTCAAATTTTAATTACGCCAGGGATTGCCTTTTCTATAGTAAATTATTCAAAAATTCATTTTTTACTGTCCCAAATTTTAATTACGCCAGGGATTGCCTTTTCTATAGTAAATTATTCAAAAATTAATTTTATACTGTCGCAAATTTTAATTACGCCAGGGATTGCCTTTTCTATAGTAAATTATTCAAAAATTCATTTTTTACTGTCTCAAATTTTAATTACGCCAGGGATTGCCTTTTCTATAGTAAATTTTTCAAAAATTCATTTTTTACTGTCTCAAATTTTAATTACGCCAGGGATTGCCTTTTCTATAGTAAATTATTCAAAAAATTCATTTTTTACTGTCTCAAATTTTAATTACGCCAGGGATTGCCTTTTCTATAGTAAATTATTCAAAAAATAATTTTTTACTGTCGCAAATTTTAATTACGCCAGGGATTGCCTTTTCTATAGTAAATTTTGCAAAAAATAATTTTTTACTGTCTCAAATTTTAATTACGCCAGGGATTGCCTTTTCTATAGTAAATTATTCAAAAAATAATTGTTTAGTGTCGCAAATTATAATTACGCCAGGGATTGCCTTTTCTATAGTAAATTATTCAAAGATTCATTTTTTACTGTCTCAAATTTTAATTACGCCAGGGATTGCCTTTTCTATAGTAAATTATTCAAAAATTCATTTTTTACTGTCTCAAATTTTAATTACGCCAAGGATTGCCTTTTCTATAGTAAATTATTCAAAACTTCATTTTTTACTGTCTCAAATTTTAATTACGCCAGGGATAGCCTTTTCTATAGTAAATTTTGCAAAAAATAATTTTTTACTGTCTCAAATTTTAATTACGCCAGGGATTGCCTTTTCTATAGTAAATTATTCAAAAAATAATTTTTTACTGTCGCAAATTTTAAATACACCAGGGATTGCCTTTTCTATAGTAAATTTTGCAAAAACTAATTTTTTACTGTCGCAAATTTTAATTACGCCAGGGATTGCCTTTTCTATAGTAAATTATTCAAAAATTCATTTTTTACTGTCTCAAATTTTAATTACGCCAGGGATTGCCTTTTCTATAGTAAATTATTCAAAAAATAATTTTATACTGTTTCAAATTTTAATTACGCCAGGGATTGCCTTTTCTATAGTAAATTATTCAAAAAATAATTTTTTTTCTGTCGCAAATTTTAATTACGCCAGGGATTGCCTTTTTTTAGTAAATTATTCAAAAATTAATTGTTTACTGTCGCAAATTTTAATTACGCCAGGGATTGCCTTTTCTTTAGTAAATTATTCAAAAATTAATTTTTTTCTGTCGCAAATTTTAATTACGCCAGGGATTGCCTTTTCTATAGTAAATTATTCAAAAATTCATTTTTTACTGTCTCAAATTTTAATTACGCCAGGGATTGCCTTTTCTATAGTAAATTTTTCAAAAATTCATTTTTTACTGTCTCAAATTTTAATTACGCCAGGGATTGCCTTTTCTATAGTAAATTATTCAAAAAATTCATTTTTTACTGTCTCAAATTTTAATTACGCCAGGGATTGCCTTTTCTATAGTAAATTATTCAAAAAATAATTTTTTACTGTCGCAAATTTTAATTACGCCAGGGATTGCCTTTTCTATAGTAAATTTTGCAAAAAATAATTTTTTACTGTCTCAAATTTTAATTACGCCAGGGATTGCCTTTTCTATAGTAAATTATTCAAAAAATAATTGTTTAGTGTCGCAAATTATAATTACGCCAGGGATTGCCTTTTCTATAGTAAATTATTCAAAAATTCATTTTTTACTGTCTCAAATTTTAATTACGCCAGGGATTGCCTTTTCTATAGTAAATTATTCAAAAATTCATTTTTTACTGTCTCAAATTTTAATTACGCCAAGGATTGCCTTCTCTATAGTAAATTATTCAAAACTTCATTTTTTACTGTCTCAAATTTTAATTACGCCAGGGATAGCCTTTTCTATAGTAAATTTTGCAAAAAATAATTTTTTACTGTCTCAAATTTTAATTACGCCAGGGATTGCCTTTTCTATAGTAAATTATTCAAAAAATAATTTTTTACTGTCGCAAATTTTAAATACACCAGGGATTGCCTTTTCTATAGTAAATTTTGCAAAAACTAATTTTTTACTGTCGCAAATTTTAATTACGCCAGGGATTGCCTTTTCTATAGTAAATTATTCAAAAATTCATTTTTTACTGTCTCAAATTTTAATTACGCCAGGGATTGCCTTTTCTATAGTAAATTATTCAAAAAATAATTTTATACTGTCTCAAATTTTAATTACGCCAGGGATTGCCTTTTCTATAGTAAATTATTCAAAAAATAATTTTTTTTCTGTCGCAAATTTTAATTACGCCAGGGATTGCCTTTTTTTAGTAAATTATTCAAAAATTAATTGTTTACTGTCGCAAATTTTAATTACGCCAGGGATTGCCTTTTCTTTAGTAAATTATTCAAAAATTAATTTTTTTCTGTCGCAAATTTTAATTACGCCAGGGATTGCCTTTTCTATAGTAAATTATTCAAAAAATAATTTTTTACTGTCGCAAATTATAATTACGCCAGGGATTGCCTTTTCTATAGTAAATTATTCAAAAATTCATTTTTTACTGTCTCAAATTTTAATTACGCCAGGGATTGCCTTTTCTATAGTAAATTATTCAAAAAATAATTTTTTACTGTCGCAAATTATAACTACGCCAGGGATTGCCTTTTCTATAGTAAATTATTCAAAAAATAATTTTTTACTGTCTGAAATTTTAATTACGCCAGGGATTGCCTTTTCTATAGTAAATTATTCAAAAAATTCATTTTTTACTGTCTCAAATTTTAATTACGCCAGGGATTGCCTTTTCTATAGTAGATTATTCAAAAAATAATTTTATACTGTCTCAAATTTTAATTACGCCAGTGATTGCCTTTTCTATAGTAAATTATTCAAAAAATAATTTTTTACTGTCTCAAATTTTAATTACGCCAGGGATTGCCTTTTCTATAGTAAATTATTCAAAAAATAATTTTATACTGTCTTAAATTTTAATTACGCCAGGGATTGCCTTTTCTATAGTAAATTATTCAAAAAATAATTTTTTACTGTCGCAAATTATAATTACGCCAGGGATTGCCTTTTCTATAATAAATTATTCAAAAATTCATTTTTTACTGTCTCAAATTTTAATTACGCCAGGGATTGCCTTTTCTATAGTAAATTATTCAAAAATTCATTTTTTACTGTCTCAAATTTTAATTACGCCAGGATTTGCCTTTTCTATAGTAAATTATTCAAAAAAAAATTTTATACTGTCTCAAATTTTAATTACGCCAGGGATTGCCTTTTCTATAGTAAATTATTCAAAAATTAATTTTTTTCTGTCGCAAATTTTAATTACGCCAGGGATTGCCTTTTCTATAGTAAATTATTCAAAAATTAATTGTTTACTGTCGCAAATTTTAATTACGCCAGGGATTGCCTTTTCTATAGTAAATTATTCAAAAAATAATTTTTTACTGTCGCAAATTATAATTACGCCAGGGATTGCCTTTTCTATAGTAAATTATTCAAAAATTCATTTTTTACTGTCTCAAATTTTAAATACGCCAGGGATTGCCTTTTCTATAGTAAATTATTCAAAAATTCATTTTTTACTGTCTCAAATTTTAATTACGCCAGGGATTGCCTTTTCTATAGTAAATTATTCAAAAATTCATTTTTTACTGTCTCAAATTTTAATTACGCCAGGGATTGCCTTTTCTATAGTAAATTATTCAAAAAATAATTTTATACTGTCTCAAATTTTAATTACGCCAGGAATTGCCTTTTCTATAGTAAATTATTCAAAAATTCATTTTTTAGTGTCGCAAATTTTAATTACGCCAGGGATTGCCTTTTCTATAGTAAATTATTCAAAAAATAATTGTTTACTGTCTCAAATTTTAATTACGCCAGGGATTGCCTTTTCTATAGTAAATTATTCAAAAAATAATTTTTTACTGTCTCAAATTTTAATTACGCCAGGGATTGCCTTTTCTATAGTAAATTATTCAAAAATTCATTTTTTACTGTCTCAAATTTTAATTACGCCAGGGATTGCCTTTTCTATAGTAAATTATTCAAAAAATAATTTTTTACTGTTGCAAATTATAACTACGCCAGGGATTGCCTTTTCTATAGTAAATTATTCAAAAATTCATTTTATACTGTCGCAAATTTTAATTACGCCAGGGATTGCCTTTTCTATAGTAAATTATTCAAAAAATTCATTTTTTACTGTCTCAAATTTTAATTACGCCAGGGATTGCCTTTTCTATAGAAAATTATTCAAAAAATAATTGTTTAGTGTCGCAAATTATAATTACGCCAGGGATTGCCTTTTCTATAGTAAATTATTAAAAAAATAATTTTTTACTGTCGTAAATTTTAATTACGCCAGGGATTGCCTTTTCTATAGTAAATTATTCAAAAAATAATTTTTTACTGTCGCAAATTTTAATTACGCCAGGGATTGCCTTTTCTATAGTAAATTATTCAAAAAATAATTTTATACTGTCTCAAATTTTAATTACGCCAGGGATTGCCTGTTCTATAGTAAATTATTCAAAAAATAATTTTTTCTGTCACAAATTTTAATTACGCCAGGGATTGCCTTTTCTATAGTAAATTATTCAAAAAATAATTTTTTACTGTCTCAAATTTTAATTACGCCAGGGATTGCCTTTTCTATAGTAAATTATTCAAAAAATAATTTTTTACTGTCTCAAATTTTAATTACGCCAGGGATTGCCTTTTCTATAGGAAATTATTCAAAAAATAATTTTTTACTGTCTCAAATTTTAATTACGCCAGGGATTGCCTTTTCTATAGTAAATTATTCAAAAATTCATTTTATACTGTCTCAAATTTTAATTACGCCAGGGATTGCCTTTTCTATAGTAAATTATTCAAAAAATAATTTTATACTATCCCAAATTTTAATTACGCCAGGGATTGCCTTTTCTATAGTAAATTATTCAAAAAATAATTTTATACTGTCTCAAATTTAAAATACGCCAGAGATTGCCTTTTCTACAGTAAATTATTCAAAAATTCATTTTTTACTGTCTCAAATTTTAATTACGCCAGGGATTGCCTTTTCTATAGTAAATTATTCAAAGAATAATTTTATACTGTCTCAAATTTTAATTACGCCAGGGATTGCCTTTTCTATAGTAAATTTTGCAAAAAATAATTTTTTCTGTCACAAATTTTAATTACGCCAGGGATTGCCTTTTCTATAGTAAATTATTCAAAAATTAATTGTTTACTGTCGCAAATTTTAATTACGTCAGGGATTGCCTTTTCTATAGTAAATTATTCAAAAAATAATTTTATACTGTCTCAAATTTTCATTACGCCAGGGATTGCCTTTTCTATAGTAAATTATTCAAAAAATTATTTTATACTGTCTCAAATTTTAATTACGCCAGGGATTGCCTTTTCTATAGTAAATTATTCAAAAAATAATTTTTTACTGTCTCAAATTTTAATTACGCCAGGGATTGCCTTTTCTATAGTGAATTATTCAAAAAATTATTTTATACTGTCTCAAATTTTAATTACGCCAGGGATTGCCTTTTCTATAGTAAATTATTCAAAAATTCATTTTTTACTGTCTCAAATTTTAATTACGCCAGGGATTGCCTTTTCTATAGTAAATTATTCAAAAAATAATTTTTTACTGTCGCAAATTATAATTACGCCAGGGATTGCCTTTTCTATAGTAAATTATTCAAAAATTCATTTTATACTGTCGCAAATTTTAATTACGCCAGGGATTGCCTTTTCTATAGTAAATTATTCGAAAAATTCATTTTTTACTGTCTCAAATTTTAATTACGCCAGGGATTGCCTTTTCTATAGTAAATTATTCAAAAAATAATTTTATACTGTCTCAAATTTTAATTACGCCAGGGATTGCCTTTTCTATAGTAAATTATTCAAAAAATAATTTTTTACTGTCTCAAATTTTAATTACGCCAGGGATTGCCTTTTCTATAGTGAATTATTCAAAAAATTATTTTATACTGTCTCAAATTTTAATTACGCCAGGGATTGCCTTTTCTATAGTAAATTATTCAAAAATTCATTTTTTACTGTCTCAAATTTTAATTACGCCAGGGATTGCCTTTTCTATAGTAAATTATTCAAAAAATAATTTTTTACTGTCGCAAATTATAATTACGCCAGGGATTGCCTTTTCTATAGTAAATTATTCAAAAATTCATTTTATACTGTCGCAAAATTTAATTACGCCAGGGATTGCCTTTTCTATAGTAAATTATTCAAAAAATTCATTTTTTACTGTCTCAAATTTTAATTACGCCAGGGATTGCCTTTTCTATAGTAAATTATTCAAAAAATAATTTTTTACTGTCGCAAATTATAATTACGCCAGGGATTGCCTTTTCTATAGTAAATTTTGCAAAAAATAATTTTTTACTGTCGCAAATTTTAATTACGCCAGGGATTGCCTTTTCTATAGTAAATTATTCAAAAAATAATTTTTTTCTGTCGCAAATTTTAATTACGCCAGGGATTGCATTTTCTATAGTAAATTATTCAAAAATTAATTGTTTACTGTCGCAAATTTTAATTACGCCAGGGATTGCCTTTTCTATAGAAAATTATTCAAAAAATAATTGTTTAGTGTCGCAAATTATAATTACGCCAGGGATTGCCTTTTCTATAGTAAATTATTCAAAAAATAATTTTTTACTGTCGCAAATTTTAATTACGCCAGGGATTGCCTTTTCTATAGTAAATTATTCAAAAAATAATTTTTTACTGTCGCAAATTTTAATTACGCCAGGGATCGCCTTTTCTATAGTAAATTATTCAAAAAATAATTTTATACTGTCTCAAATTTTAATTACGCCAGGGATTGCCTTTTCTATAGTAAATTATTCAAAAAATAATTTTTTCTGTCACAAATTTTAATTACGCCAGGGATTGCCTTTTCTATAGTAAATTATTCAAAAAATAATTTTTTACTGTCTCAAATTTTAATTACGCCAGGGATTGCCTTTTCTATAGTAAATTATTCAAAAAATAATTTTATACTGTCTCAAATTTTAATTACGCCAGGGATTGCCTTTTCTATAGGAAATTATTCAAAAAATAATTTTTTACTGTTTCAAATTTTAATTACGCCAGGGATTGCCTTTTCTATAGTAAATTATTCAAAAATTCATTTTATACTGTCTCAAATTTTAAATACGCCAGGGATTGCCTTTTCTATAGTAAATTATTCAAAAAATAATTTTTTACTGTCGCAAATTTTAATTACGCCAGGGATTGCCTTTTCTATAGTAAATTATTCAAAAAATAATTTTTTACTGTCGCAAATTTTAATTACGCCAGGGATTGCCTTTTCTATAGTAAATTATTCAAAAAATAATTTTATACTGTCTCAAATTTTAATTACGCCAGGGATTGCCTTTTCTATAGTAAATTATTCAAAAAATAATTTTTTCTGTCACAAATTTTAATTACGCCAGGGATTGCCTTTTCTATAGTAAATTATTCAAAAAATAATTTTTTACTGTCTCAAATTTTAATTACGCCAGGGATTGCCTTTTCTATAGTAAATTATTCAAAAAATTATTTTATACTGTCTCAAATTTTAATTACGCCAGGGATTGCCTTTTCTATAGTAAATTATTCAAAAAATAATTTTTTACTGTCTCAAATTTTAATTACGCCAGGGATTGCCTTTTCTATAGTGAATTATTCAAAAAATTATTTTATACTGTCTCAAATTTTAATTACGCCAGGGATTGCCTTTTCTATAGTAAATTATTCAAAAATTCATTTTTTACTGTCTCAAATTTTAATTACGCCAGGGTTTGCCTTTTCTATAGTAAATTATTCAAAAAAAAATTTTATACTGTCTCAAATTTTAATTACGCCAGGGATTGCCTTTTCTATAGTAAATTATTCAAAAATTAATTTTTTTCTGTCGCAAATTTTAATTACGCCAGGGATTGCCTTTTCTATAGTAAATTATTCAAAAATTAATTGTTTACTGTCGCAAATTTTAATTACGCCAGGGATTGCCTTTTCTATAGTAAATTATTCAAAAAATAATTTTTTACTGTCGCAAATTATAATTACGCCAGGGATTGCCTTTTCTATAGTAAATTATTCAAAAATTCATTTTTTACTGTCTCAAATTTTAAATACGCCAGGGATTGCCTTTTCTATAGTAAATTATTCAAAAATTCATTTTTTACTGTCTCAAATTTTAATTACGCCAGGGATTGCCTTTTCTATAGTAAATTATTCAAAAAATAATTTTTTACTGTCGCAAATTATAATTACGCCAGGGATTGCCTTTTCTATAGTAAATTATTCAAAAATTCATTTTATACTGTCGCAAATTTTAATTACGCCAGGGATTGCCTTTTCTATAGTAAATTATTCAAAAAATTCATTTTTTACTGTCTCAAATTTTAATTACGCCAGGGATTGCCTTTTCTATAGTAAATTATTCAAAAAATAATTTTATACTGTCTCAAATTTTAATTACGCCAGGGATTGCCTTTTCTATAGTAAATTATTCAAAAAATAATTTTTTACTGTCTCAAATTTTAATTACGCCAGGGATTGCCTTTTCTATAGTGAATTATTCAAAAAATTATTTTATACTGTCTCAAATTTTAATTACGCCAGGGATTGCCTTTTCTATAGTAAATTATTCAAAAATTCATTTTTTACTGTCTCAAATTTTAATTACGCCAGGGATTGCCTTTTCTATAGTAAATTATTCAAAAAATAATTTTTTACTGTCGCAAATTATAATTACGCCAGGGATTGCCTTTTCTATAGTAAATTATTCAAAAATTCATTTTATACTGTCGCAAAATTTAATTACGCCAGGGATTGCCTTTTCTATAGTAAATTATTCAAAAAATTCATTTTTTACTGTCTCAAATTTTAATTACGCCAGGGATTGCCTTTTCTATAGTAAATTATTCAAAAAATAATTTTTTACTGTCGCAAATTATAATTACGCCAGGGATTGCCTTTTCTATAGTAAATTTTGCAAAAAATAATTTTTTACTGTCGCAAATTTTAATTACGCCAGGGATTGCCTTTTCTATAGTAAATTATTCAAAAAATAATTTTTTTCTGTCGCAAATTTTAATTACGCCAGGGATTGCATTTTCTATAGTAAATTATTCAAAAATTAATTGTTTACTGTCGCAAATTTTAATTACGCCAGGGATTGCCTTTTCTATAGAAAATTATTCAAAAAATAATTGTTTAGTGTCGCAAATTATAATTACGCCAGGGATTGCCTTTTCTATAGTAAATTATTCAAAAAATAATTTTTTACTGTCGCAAATTATAATTACGCCAGGGATTGCCTTTTCTATAGTAAATTATTCAAAAATTCATTTTTTACTGTCTCAAATTTTAATTACGCCAGGGATTGCCTTTTCTATAGTAAATTATTCAAAAAATAATTTTTTACTGTCGCAAATTATAACTACGCCAGGGATTGCCTTTTCTATAGTAAATTATTCAAAAAATAATTTTTTACTGTCTGAAATTTTAATTACGCCAGGGATTGCCTTTTCTATAGTAAATTATTCAAAAAATTCATTTTTTACTGTCTCAAATTTTAATTACGCCAGGGATTGCCTTTTCTATAGTAAATTATTCAAAAAATAATTTTTTACTGTCTCAAATTTTAATTACGCCAGGGATTGCCTTTTCTATAGTAAATTATTCAAAAAATTATTTTATACTGTCTCAAATTTTAATTACGCCAGGGATTGCCTTTTCTATAGTAAATTATTCAAAAAATAATTTTTTACTGTCTCAAATTTTAATTACGCCAGGGATTGCCTTTTCTATAGTGAATTATTCAAAAAATTATTTTATACTGTCTCAAATTTTAATTACGCCAGGGATTGCCTTTTCTATAGTAAATTATTCAAAAATTCATTTTTTACTGTCTCAAATTTTAATTACGCCAGGGTTTGCCTTTTCTATAGTAAATTATTCAAAAAAAAATTTTATACTGTCTCAAATTTTAATTACGCCAGGGATTGCCTTTTCTATAGTAAATTATTCAAAAATTAATTTTTTTCTGTCGCAAATTTTAATTACGCCAGGGATTGCCTTTTCTATAGTAAATTATTCAAAAATTAATTGTTTACTGTCGCAAATTTTAATTACGCCAGGGATTGCCTTTTCTATAGTAAATTATTCAAAAAATAATTTTTTACTGTCGCAAATTATAATTACGCCAGGGATTGCCTTTTCTATAGTAAATTATTCAAAAATTCATTTTTTACTGTCTCAAATTTTAAATACGCCAGGGATTGCCTTTTCTATAGTAAATTATTCAAAAATTCATTTTTTACTGTCTCAAATTTTAATTACGCCAGGGATTGCCTTTTCTATAGTAAATTATTCAAAAATTCATTTTTTACTGTCTCAAATTTTAATTACGCCAGGGATTGCCTTTTCTATAGTAAATTATTCAAAAAATAATTTTATACTGTCTCAAATTTTAATTACGCCAGGGATTGCCTTTTCTATAGTAAATTATTCAAAAATTCATTTTTTAGTGTCGCAAATTTTAATTACGCCAGGGATTGCCTTTTCTATAGTAAATTATTCAAAAAATAATTGTTTACTGTCTCAAATTTTAATTACGCCAGGGATTGCCTTTTCTATAGTAAATTATTCAAAAAATAATTTTTTACTGTCTCAAATTTTAATTACGCCAGGGATTGCCTTTTCTATAGTAAATTATTCAAAAATTCATTTTTTACTGTCTCAAATTTTAATTACGCCAGGGATTGCCTTTTCTATAGTAAATTATTCAAAAAATAATTTTTTACTGTTGCAAATTATAACTACGCCAGGGATTGCCTTTTCTATAGTAAATTATTCAAAAATTCATTTTATACTGTCGCAAATTTTAATTACGCCAGGGATTGCCTTTTCTATAGTAAATTATTCAAAAAATTCATTTTTTACTGTCTCAAATTTTAATTACGCCAGGGATTGCCTTTTCTATAGAAAATTATTCAAAAAATAATTGTTTAGTGTCGCAAATTATAATTACGCCAGGGATTGCCTTTTCTATAGTAAATTATTAAAAAAATAATTTTTTACTGTCGTAAATTTTAATTACGCCAGGGATTGCCTTTTCTATAGTAAATTATTCAAAAAATAATTTTTTACTGTCGCAAATTTTAATTACGCCAGGGATTGCCTTTTCTATAGTAAATTATTCAAAAAATAATTTTATACTGTCTCAAATTTTAATTACGCCAGGGATTGCCTGTTCTATAGTAAATTATTCAAAAAATAATTTTTTCTGTCACAAATTTTAATTACGCCAGGGATTGCCTTTTCTATAGTAAATTATTCAAAAAATAATTTTTTACTGTCTCAAATTTTAATTACGCCAGGGATTGCCTTTTCTATAGTAAATTATTCAAAAAATAATTTTTTACTGTCTCAAATTTTAATTACGCCAGGGATTGCCTTTTCTATAGGAAATTATTCAAAAAATAATTTTTTACTGTCTCAAATTTTAATTACGCCAGGGATTGCCTTTTCTATAGTAAATTATTCAAAAATTCATTTTATACTGTCTCAAATTTTAATTACGCCAGGGATTGCCTTTTCTATAGTAAATTATTCAAAAAATAATTTTATACTATCCCAAATTTTAATTACGCCAGGGATTGCCTTTTCTATAGTAAATTATTCAAAAAATAATTTTATACTGTCTCAAATTTAAAATACGCCAGAGATTGCCTTTTCTACAGTAAATTATTCAAAAATTCATTTTTTACTGTCTCAAATTTTAATTACGCCAGGGATTGCCTTTTCTATAGTAAATTATTCAAAGAATAATTTTATACTGTCTCAAATTTTAATTACGCCAGGGATTGCCTTTTCTATAGTAAATTTTGCAAAAAATAATTTTTTCTGTCACAAATTTTAATTACGCCAGGGATTGCCTTTTCTATAGTAAATTATTCAAAAATTAATTGTTTACTGTCGCAAATTTTAATTACGTCAGGGATTGCCTTTTCTATAGTAAATTATTCAAAAAATAATTTTATACTGTCTCAAATTTTCATTACGCCAGGGATTGCCTTTTCTATAGTAAATTATTCAAAAAATTATTTTATACTGTCTCAAATTTTAATTACGCCAGGGATTGCCTTTTCTATAGTAAATTATTCAAAAAATAATTTTTTACTGTCTCAAATTTTAATTACGCCAGGGATTGCCTTTTCTATAGTGAATTATTCAAAAAATTATTTTATACTGTCTCAAATTTTAATTACGCCAGGGATTGCCTTTTCTATAGTAAATTATTCAAAAATTCATTTTTTACTGTCTCAAATTTTAATTACGCCAGGGATTGCCTTTTCTATAGTAAATTATTCAAAAAATAATTTTTTACTGTCGCAAATTATAATTACGCCAGGGATTGCCTTTTCTATAGTAAATTATTCAAAAATTCATTTTATACTGTCGCAAATTTTAATTACGCCAGGGATTGCCTTTTCTATAGTAAATTATTCAAAAAATTCATTTTTTACTGTCTCAAATTTTAATTACGCCAGGGATTGCCTTTTCTATAGTAAATTATTCAAAAAATAATTTTATACTGTCTCAAATTTTAATTACGCCAGGGATTGCCTTTTCTATAGTAAATTATTCAAAAAATAATTTTTTACTGTCTCAAATTTTAATTACGCCAGGGATTGCCTTTTCTATAGTGAATTATTCAAAAAATTATTTTATACTGTCTCAAATTTTAATTACGCCAGGGATTGCCTTTTCTATAGTAAATTATTCAAAAATTCATTTTTTACTGTCTCAAATTTTAATTACGCCAGGGATTGCCTTTTCTATAGTAAATTATTCAAAAAATAATTTTTTACTGTCGCAAATTATAATTACGCCAGGGATTGCCTTTTCTATAGTAAATTATTCAAAAATTCATTTTATACTGTCGCAAAATTTAATTACGCCAGGGATTGCCTTTTCTATAGTAAATTATTCAAAAAATTCATTTTTTACTGTCTCAAATTTTAATTACGCCAGGGATTGCCTTTTCTATAGTAAATTATTCAAAAAATAATTTTTTACTGTCGCAAATTATAATTACGCCAGGGATTGCCTTTTCTATAGTAAATTTTGCAAAAAATAATTTTTTACTGTCGCAAATTTTAATTACGCCAGGGATTGCCTTTTCTATAGTAAATTATTCAAAAAATAATTTTTTTCTGTCGCAAATTTTAATTACGCCAGGGATTGCATTTTCTATAGTAAATTATTCAAAAATTAATTGTTTACTGTCGCAAATTTTAATTACGCCAGGGATTGCCTTTTCTATAGAAAATTATTCAAAAAATAATTGTTTAGTGTCGCAAATTATAATTACGCCAGGGATTGCCTTTTCTATAGTAAATTATTCAAAAAATAATTTTTTACTGTCGCAAATTTTAATTACGCCAGGGATTGCCTTTTCTATAGTAAATTATTCAAAAAATAATTTTTTACTGTCGCAAATTTTAATTACGCCAGGGATCGCCTTTTCTATAGTAAATTATTCAAAAAATAATTTTATACTGTCTCAAATTTTAATTACGCCAGGGATTGCCTTTTCTATAGTAAATTATTCAAAAAATAATTTTTTCTGTCACAAATTTTAATTACGCCAGGGATTGCCTTTTCTATAGTAAATTATTCAAAAAATAATTTTTTACTGTCTCAAATTTTAATTACGCCAGGGATTGCCTTTTCTATAGTAAATTATTCAAAAAATAATTTTATACTGTCTCAAATTTTAATTACGCCAGGGATTGCCTTTTCTATAGGAAATTATTCAAAAAATAATTTTTTACTGTTTCAAATTTTAATTACGCCAGGGATTGCCTTTTCTATAGTAAATTATTCAAAAATTCATTTTATACTGTCTCAAATTTTAAATACGCCAGGGATTGCCTTTTCTATAGTAAATTATTCAAAAAATAATTTTTTACTGTCGCAAATTTTAATTACGCCAGGGATTGCCTTTTCTATAGTAAATTATTCAAAAAATAATTTTTTACTGTCGCAAATTTTAATTACGCCAGGGATTGCCTTTTCTATAGTAAATTATTCAAAAAATAATTTTATACTGTCTCAAATTTTAATTACGCCAGGGATTGCCTTTTCTATAGTAAATTATTCAAAAAATAATTTTTTCTGTCACAAATTTTAATTACGCCAGGGATTGCCTTTTCTATAGTAAATTATTCAAAAAATAATTTTTTACTGTCTCAAATTTTAATTACGCCAGGGATTGCCTTTTCTATAGTAAATTATTCAAAAAATAATTTTATACTGTCTCAAATTTTAATTACGCCAGGGATTGCCTTTTCTATAGGAAATTATTCAAAAAATAATTTTTTACTGTTTCAAATTTTAATTACGCCAGGGATTGCCTTTTCTATAGTAAATTATTCAAAAATTCATTTTATACTGTCTCAAATTTTAAATACGCCAGGGATTGCCTTTTCTATAGTAAATTATTCAAAAAATAATTTTATACTGTCTCAAATTTTAATTACGCCAGGGATTGCCTTTTCTATAGTAAATTATTCAAAAAATAATTTTATACTGTCTCAAATTTTAAATACGCCAGGGATTGCCTTTTCTATAGTAAATTATTCAAAAATTCATTTTTTACTGTCTCAAATTTTAATTACGCCAGGGATTGCCTTTTCTATAGTAAATTATTCAAAAAATAATTTTATACTGTCTCAAATTTTAATTACGCCAGGGATTGCCTTTTCTATAGTAAATTATTCAAAAATTAATTGTTTACTGTCGCAAATTTTAATTACGCCAGGGATTGCCTTTTCTATAGTAAATTATTCAAAAATTAATTTTTTACTGTCGCAAATTATAATTACGCCAGGGATTGCCTTTTCTATAGTAAATTATTCAAAAATTCATTTTTTACTGTCTCAAATTTTAATTACGCCAGGGATTGCCTTTTCTATAGTAAATTTTGCAAAAACTAATTTTTTACTGTCGCTAATTTTAATTACGCCAGGGATTGCCTTTTCTATAGTAAATTTTGCAAAAACTAATTTTTTAATGTCGCAAATTTTAATTACGCCAGGGATTGCCTTTTCTATAGTAAATTATTCAAAAAATAATTGTTTAGTGTCTCAAATTTTAATTACGCCAGGGATTGCCTTTTGTATAGTAAATTATTCAAAATATAATTTTTTACTGTCTCAAATTTTAATTACGCCAGGGATTGCCTTTTCTAAAGTAAATTATTCAAAAATTCATTTTTTACTGTCTCAAATTTTAATTACGCCAGGGATTGCCTTTTCTATAGTAAATTATTCAAAAAATAATTTTTTACTGTCGCAAATTTTAAATACGCCAGGGATTGCCTTTTCTATAGTAAATTATTCAAAAATTCATTTTTTACTGTCGCAAATTATAATTACGACAGGGATTGCCTTTTCTATAGTAAATTTTGCAAAAAATTCATTTTTTACTGTCTCAAATTTTAATTACGCCAGGGATTGCCTTTTCTATAGTAAATTATTCAAAAAATAATTTTTTACTGTCTCAAATTTTAATTACGCCAGGGATTGCCTTTTCTATAGTAAATTATTCAAAAATTCATTTTTTACTGTCTCAAATTTTAATTACGCCAGGGATTGCCTTTTCTATAGTAAATTATTCAAAAAATAATTTTTTACTGTCGCAAATTTTAAATACGCCAGGGATTGCCTTTTCTATAGTAAATTATTCAAAAATTCATTTTTTACTGTCGCAAATTATAATTACGCCAGGGATTGCCTTTTCTATAGTAAATTTTGCAAAAAATAATTTTTTACTGTCGCAAATTTTAATTACGCCAGGGATTGCCTTTTCTATAGTAAATTATTCAAAAATTAATTTTTTTCTGTCGCAAATTTTAATTACGCCAGGTATTGCCTTTTCTATAGTAAATTATTCCAAAATTCATTTTTTACTGTCTCAAATTTTAATTACGCCAGGGATTGCCTTTTCTATAGTAAATTTTGCAAAAACTAATTTTTTACTGTCGCTAATTTTAATTACGCCAGGGATTGCCTTTTCTATAGTAAATTTTGCAAAAACTAATTTTTTAATGTCGCAAATTTTAATTACGCCAGGGATTGCCTTTTCTATAGTAAATTATTCAAAAAATAATTGTTTAGTGTCTCAAGTTTTAATTACGCCAGGGATTGCCTTTTGTATAGTAAATTATTCAAAATATAATTTTTTACTGTCTCAAATTTTAATTACGCCAGGGATTGCCTTTTCTAAAGTAAATTATTCAAAAATTCATTTTTTACTGTCTCAAATTTTAATTACGCCAGGGATTGCCTTTTCTATAGTAAATTATTCAAAAAATAATTTTTTACTGTCGCAAATTTTAAATACGCCAGGGATTGCCTTTTCTATAGTAAATTATTCAAAAATTCATTTTTTACTGTCGCAAATTATAATAACGACAGGGATTGCCTTTTCTATAGTAAATTTTGCAAAAAATTCATTTTTTACTGTCTCAAATTTTAATTACGCCAGGGATTGCCTTTTCTATAGTAAATTATTCAAAAAATAATTTTTTACTGTCTCAAATTTTAATTACGCCAGGGATTGCCTTTTCTATAGTAAATTATTCAAAAATTCATTTTTTACTGTCTCAAATTTTAATTACGCCAGGGATTGCCTTTTCTATAGTAAATTATTCAAAAAATAATTTTTTACTGTCGCAAATTTTAAATACGCCAGGGATTGCCTTTTCTATAGTAAATTATTCAAAAATTCATTTTTTACTGTCGCAAATTATAATTACGCCAGGGATTGCCTTTTCTATAGTAAATTTTGCAAAAAATAATTTTTTACTGTCGCAAATTTTAATTACGCCAGGGATTGCCTTTTCTATAGTAAATTATTCAAAAATTAATTTTTTTCTGTCGCAAATTTTAATTACGCCAGGTATTGCCTTTTCTATAGTAAATTATTCCAAAATTCATTTTTTACTGTCTCAAATTTTAATTACGCCAGGGATTGCCTTTTCTATAGTAAATTATTCAAAAATTAATTGTTAACTGTCGCAAATTTTAATTACGCCAGGGATTGCCTTTTCTATAGTAAATTATTCAAAAATTAATTTTTTACTGTCGCAAATTATAATTACGCCAGGGATTGCCTTTTCTATAGTAAATTATTCAAAAATTCATTTTTTACTGTCTCAAATTTTAATTACGCCAGGGATTGCCTTTTCTATAGTAAATTTTGCAAAAACTAATTTTTTACTGTCGCAAATTTTAATTACGCCAGGGATTGCCTTTTCTATAGTAAATTTTGCAAAAACTAATTTTTTACTGTCGCAAATTTTAATTACGCCAGGGATTGCCTTTTCTATAGTAAATTATTCAAAAAATAATTGTTTAGTGTCTCAAATTTTAATTACGCCAGGGATTGCCTTTTGTATAGTAAATTATTCAAAAAATAATTTTTTTCTGTCGCAAATTTTAATTACGCCAGGGATTGCCTTTTCTATAGTAAATTATTCAAAAAATAATTTTTTACTGTCTCAAATTTTAATTACGCCAGGGATTGCCTTTTCTATAGTAAATTATTCAAAAACTAATTTTTTACTGTCGCAAATTATAATTACGCCAGGGATTGCCTTTTCTATAGTAAATTATTCAAAAAATTCATTTTTTACTGTCTCAAATTTTAATTAAGCCAGGGATTGCCTTTTCTATAGTAAATTATTCAAAAAATAATTTTTTACTGTCTCAAATTTTAATTACGCCAGGGATTGCCTTTTCTATAGTAAATTATTCAAAAAATAATTTTTTACTCTCGCAAATTTTAATTACGCCAGGGATTGCCTTTTCTATAGTAAATTATTCAAAAAATAATTTTTTCTGTCACAAATTTTAATTACGCCAGGGATTGCCTTTTCTATAGTAAATTATTCAAAAATTCATTTTTTACTGTCTCAAATTTTAATTACGCCAGGGATTGCCTTTTCTATAGTAAATTATTCAAAAAATAATTTTTTACTGTCTCAAATTTTAATTACGCCAGGGATTGCCTTTTCTATAGTAAATTATTCAAAAAATAATTTTTTACTGTCTCAAATTTTAATTACGCCAGGGATTGCCTTTTCTATAGTAAATTATTCAAAAATTAATTTTTTACTGTCGCAAATTTTAATTACGCCAGGGATTGCCTTTTCTATAGTAAATTATTCAAAAAATAATTTTTTACTGTCGCAAATTATAATTACGCCAGGGATTGCCTTTTCTATAGTAAATTATTCAAAAATTCATTTTTTACTGTCTCAAATTTTAATTACGCCAGGGATTGCCTTTTCTATAGTAAATTTTGCAAAGACTAATTTTTTACTGTCGCAAATTTTAATTACGCCAGGGATTGCCTTTTCTATAGTAAATTTTGCAAAAACTAATTTTTTACTGTCGCAAATTTTAATTACGCCAGGGATTGCCTTTTCTATAGTAAATTATTCAAAAATTCATTTTTTACTGTCGCAAATTTTAATTACGCCAGGGATTGCCTTTTCTATAGTAAATTATTCAAAAAATAATTTTTTTCTGTCGCAAATTTTAATTACGCCAGGTATTGCCTTTTCTATAGTAAATTATTCCAAAATTCATTTTTTACTGTCTCAAATTTTAATTACGCCAGGGATTGCCTTTTCTATAGTAAATTATTCAAAAATTAATTGTTAACTGTCGCAAATTTTAATTACGCCAGGGATTGCCTTTTCTATAGTAAATTATTCAAAAATTAATTTTTTACTGTCGCAAATTATAATTACGCCAGGGATTGCCTTTTCTATAGTAAATTATTCAAAAATTCATTTTTTACTGTCTCAAATTTTAATTACGCCAGGGATTGCCTTTTCTATAGTAAATTTTGCAAAAACTAATTTTTTACTGTCGCAAATTTTAATTACGCCAGGGATTGCCTTTTCTATAGTAAATTTTGCAAAAACTAATTTTTTACTGTCGCAAATTTTAATTACGCCAGGGATTGCCTTTTCTATAGTAAATTATTCAAAAAATAATTGTTTAGTGTCTCAAATTTTAATTACGCCAGGGATTGCCTTTTGTATAGTAAATTATTCAAAAAATAATTTTTTTCTGTCGCAAATTTTAATTACGCCAGGGATTGCCTTTTCTATAGTAAATTATTCAAAAAATAATTTTTTACTGTCTCAAATTTTAATTACGCCAGGGATTGCCTTTTCTATAGTAAATTATTCAAAAACTAATTTTTTACTGTCGCAAATTATAATTACGCCAGGGATTGCCTTTTCTATAGTAAATTATTCAAAAAATTCATTTTTTACTGTCTCAAATTTTAATTAAGCCAGGGATTGCCTTTTCTATAGTAAATTTTGCAAAAACTAATTTTTTACTGTCTCAAATTTTAATTACGCCAGGGATTGCCTTTTCTATAGTAAATTATTCAAAAATTCATTTTTTACTGTCGCAAATTTTAATTACGCCAGGGATTGCCTTTTCTATAGTAAATTATTCAAAAAATAATTTTTTTCTGTCGCAAATTTTAATTACGCCAGGTATTGCCTTTTCTATAGTAAATTATTCCAAAATTCATTTTTTACTGTCTCAAATTTTAATTACGCCAGGGATTGCCTTTTCTATAGTAAATTATTCAAAAATTAATTGTTAACTGTCGCAAATTTTAATTACGCCAGGGATTGCCTTTTCTATAGTAAATTATTCAAAAATTAATTTTTTACTGTCGCAAATTATAATTACGCCAGGGATTGCCTTTTCTATAGTAAATTATTCAAAAATTCATTTTTTACTGTCTCAAATTTTAATTACGCCAGGGATTGCCTTTTCTATAGTAAATTTTGCAAAAACTAATTTTTTACTGTCGCAAATTTTAATTACGATAGGGATTGCCTTTTCTATAGTAAATTTTGCAAAAACTAATTTTTTACTGTCGCAAATTTTAATTACGCCAGGGATTGCCTTTTCTATAGTAAATTATTCAAAAAATAATTGTTTAGTGTCTCAAATTTTAATTACGCCAGGGATTGCCTTTTGTATAGTAAATTATTCAAAAAATAATTTTTTTCTGTCGCAAATTTTAATTACGCCAGGGATTGCCTTTTCTATAGTAAATTATTCAAAAAATAATTTTTTACTGTCTCAAATTTTAATTACGCCAGGGATTGCCTTTTCTATAGTAAATTATTCAAAAACTAATTTTTTACTGTCGCAAATTATAATTACGCCAGGGATTGCCTTTTCTATAG
>CAWVNZ010002865.1:0-56223 GCA_963930735.1 Dioctria linearis | reverse complement strand
TCGCAAATTTTAATCGCGCTAGGGATTGCCTTTTCTATAGTAAATTATTCAAAAAATAATTTTCTACTCTCGCAAATTTTAATTACGCCAGGGATTGGCTTTTCTATAGTAAATTATTCAAAAAATAATTTTTTACTGTCGCAAATTTTAATTACGCCAGGGATTCCCTTTTCTATAGTAAATTATTCAAAAAATAATTTTTTACTGTCGCAAATTTTAAATATCCCAGGGATTGCCTTTTCTATAGTAAATTATTCAAAAAATAATTTTTTACTGTCGCAAATTTTAATTACGCCAGGAATTGCCTTTTCTATAGTAAATTATTCAAAAAATAATTTTCAACTGTCGCAAATTTTAATTGCGCCAGGGAATGCCTTTTCTATAGTAAATTATTCAAAAAATAATTTTATACTGTCGCAAATTTTAATTACGCCAGGGATTGCCTTTTCTATAGTAAATTATTCAAAAAATAATTTTCTACTGTCGCAAATTTTAATTACGCCAAGGATTGCCTTTTCTATAGTAAATTATTCAAAAAATAATTTTCTACTGTCGCAAATTTTAATTGCGCCAGGGATTGCCTTTTCTATAGTAAATTATTGAAAAAATAATTCTATACTGTCGCAAATTTTAATTACGCCAGGGATAGCCTTTTCTATAGTAAATTATTCAAAAAATAATTTTTTACTGTCGCAAATTTTAAGTGCGCCAGGGATTGCCTTTTCTATAGTAAATTTTGCAACAAATAATTTTTTACTGTCGCAAATTTTAAGTGCGCCAGGGATTGCCTTTTCTATAGTAAATTATTCAAAAAATAATTTTATACTGTCGCAAATTTTAATTACGCCAGGGATTGCCTTTTCTATAGTAAATTATTCAAGAAATAATTTTCTACTGTCGCAAATTTTAAATATCCCAGGGATTGCCTTTTCTATAGTAAATTATTCAAAAAATAATTTTATACTGTCGCAAATTTTAATTACGCCAGGGATTGCCTTTTCTATAGTATATTATTCAAAAAATAATTTTCTACTGTCGCAAATTTTAAATATCCCAGGGATTGCCTTTTCTATAGTAAATTTCTCACAAAATAATTTTTTACTGTCGCAAATTTTAAGTGCGCCAGGTATTGCCTTTTCTATAGTAAATTATTCAAAAAATAATTTTCTACTGTCGCAAATTTTAATTGCGCCAGGGATTGCCTTTTCTATAGTAAATTATTCAAAAAATAATTTTCTACTGTCGCAAATTTTAATTACGCCAGGGATTGCCTTTTCTATAGTAAATTATTCAAAAAATAATTTTATACTGTCGCAAATTTTAATTACGCCAGGGATTGCCTTTTCTATAGTAAATTATTCAAAAAATAATTTTCAACTGTCGCAAATTTTAAGTGCGCCAGGGATTGCCTTTTCTATAGTAAATTTTGCAACAAATAATTTCTTACTGTCGCAAATTTTAAGTGCGCCAGGGATTGCCTTTTCTATAGTAAATTATTCAAAAAATAATTTTATACTGTCGCAAATTTTAATTACGCCAGGGATTGCCTTTTCTATAGTAAATTATTCAAAAAATAATTTTCTACTGTCGCAAATTTTAAATATCCCAGGGATTGCCTTTTCTATAGTAAATTTCTCACAAAATAATTTTTTACTGTCGCAAATTTTAAGTGCGCCAGGGATTGCCTTTTCTATAGTAAATTATTCAAAAAATAAATTTCAACTGTCGCAAATTTTAATTACGCCAGGGACTGCCTTTTCTATAGTAAATTATTCAAAAAATAATTTTTTACTGTCGCAAATTTTAAGTGCGCCAGGGATTGCCTTTTCTATAGTAAATTATTCAAAAAATAATTTTATACTGTCGCAAATTTTAATTACGCCAGGGATTGCCTCTTCTATAGTAAATTATTCAAAAAATAATTTTCTACTGTCGCAAATTTTAAATATCCCAGGGATTGCCTTTTCTATAGTAAATTTCTCACAAAATAATTTTTAACTGTCGCAAATTTTAATTACGCCAGGGATTGCCTTTTCTATAGTAAATTATTCAAAAAATAATTTTCTACTGTCGCAAATTTTAGATATCCCAGGGATTGCCTTTTCTATAGTAAATTTCTCACAAAATAATTTTATACTGTCGCAAATTTTAATTACGCCAGCGATTGCCTTTTCTATAGTAAATTATTCAAAAAATAATTTTCTACTGTCGCAAATTTTAAATATCCCAGGCATTGCCTTTTCTATAGTAAATTTCTCACAAAATAATTTTTTACTGTCGCAAATTTTAAGTGCGCCAGGGATTGTCTTTTCTATAGTAAATTATTCAAAAAATAATTTTCTACTGTCGCAAATTTTAATTGCGCCAGGGATTGCCTTTTCTATAGTAAATTATTCAAAAAATAATTTTCTACTGTCGCAAATTTTAATTACGCCAGGGATTGCCTTTTCTATAGTAAATTATTCAAAAAATAATTTTATACTGTCGCAAATTTTAATTACGCCAGGGATTGCCTTTTCTATAGTAAATTATTCAAATAATAATTTTCAACTGTCGCTAATTTTAATTACGCCAGGGATTGCCTTTTCTATAGTAAATTATTCAAAAAATAAT
This sequence comes from Dioctria linearis, assembly GCA_963930735.1. Lineage (NCBI taxonomy): Eukaryota > Metazoa > Arthropoda > Insecta > Diptera > Asilidae > Dioctria > Dioctria linearis. The sequence continues at coordinate 53,610 of CAWVNZ010002865.1, read as the reverse complement.
TTTCTACTGTCGCAAATTTTAATTGCGCCAGGGATTGCCTTTTCTATAGTAAATTATTCAAAAAATAATTTTCTACTGTCGCAAATTTTAATTGCGCCAGGGATTGCCTTTTCTATAGTAAATTATTCAAAAAATAATTTTCTACTGTCGCAAATTTTAATTGCGCCAGGGATTGCCTTTTCTATAGTAAATTATTCAAAAAATAATTTTCTACTGTCGCAAATTTTAATTACGCCAGTGATTGCCTTTTCTATAGTAAATTATTCAAAAAATAATTTTCTACTGTCGCAAATTTTAATTACGCCAGGGATTGCCTTTTCTATAGTAAATTATTCAAAAAATAATTTTCTACTGTCGCAAATTTTAAATATCCCAGGGATTGCCTTTTCTATAGTAAATTTCTCACAAAATAATTTTTTACTGTCGCAAATTTTAAGTAGGCCAGGGATTGCCTTTTCTATAGTAAATTATTCAAAAAAATAATTTTCTACTGTCGCAAATTTTAATTGCGCCAGGGATTGCCTTTTCTATAGTAAATTATTCAAAAAATAATTTTCTACTGTCGCAAATTTTAATTACGCCAGGGATTGCCTTTTCTATAGTAAATTATTCAAAAAATAATTTTATACTGTCGCAAATTTTAATTAAGCCAGGGATTGCCTTCTCTATAGTAAATTATTCAAAAAATAATTTTCAACTGTCGCAAATTTTAATTACGCCAGGGATTGCCTTTTCTATAGTAAATTATTCAAAAAATAATTTTCTACTGTCGCAAATTTTAATTGCGCCAGGGATTGCCTTTTCTATAGTAAATTATTCAAAAAATAATTTTCTACTGTCGCAAATTTTAATTGCGCCAGGGATTGCCTTTTCTATAGTAAATTATTCAAAAAATAATTTTCTACTGTCGCAAATTTTAATTACGCCAGGGATTGCCTTTTCTATAGTAAATTATTCAAAAAATAATTTTCTACTGTCGCAAATTTTAAATATCCCAGGGATTGCCTTTTCTATAGTAAATTTCTCACAAAATAATTTTTTACTTTCGCAAATTTTAAGTGCGCCAGGGATTGCCTTTTCTATAGTAAATTATTCAAAAAATAATTTTCAACTGTCGCAAATTTTAATTACGCCAGGGATTGCATTTTCTATAGTAAATTTCTCACAAAATAATTTTCTACTGTCGCAAATTTTAATTGCGCCAGGGATTGCCTTTTCTATAGTAAATTATTCAAAAAATAATTTTCTACTGTCGCAAATTTTAATTGCGCCAGGGATTGCCTTTTCTATAGTAAATTCTGCAAAAAATAATTTTTTACTGTTGCAAATTTTAATTGCGCCAGGGATTGCCTTTTCTATAGTAAATTATTCAAAAAATAATTTTATACTGTCGCAAATTTTAATTACGCCAGGGATTGCCTTTTCTATAGTAAATTATTCAAAAAATAATTTTCTACTGTCGCAAATTTTAAATATCCCAGGGATTGCCTTTTCTATAGTAAATTTCTCACAAAATAATTTTTTACTGTCGCAAATTTTAAGTGCGCCAGGGATTGCCTTTTCTATAGTAAATTATTCAAAAAATAAATTTCAACTGTCGCAAATTTTAATTACGCCAGGGACTGCCTTTTCTATAGTAAATTATTCAAAAAATAATTTTTTACTGTCGCAAATTTTAAGTGCGCCAGGGATTGCCTTTTCTATAGTAAATTATTCAAAAAATAATTTTATACTGTCGCAAATTTTAATTACGCCAGGGATTGCCTCTTCTATAGTAAATTATTCAAAAAATAATTTTCTACTGTCGCAAATTTTAAATATCCCAGGGATTGCCTTTTCTATAGTAAATTTCTCACAAAATAATTTTTAACTGTCGCAAATTTTAATTACGCCAGGGATTGCCTTTTCTATAGTAAATTATTCAAAAAATAATTTTCTACTGTCGCAAATTTTAGATATCCCAGGGATTGCCTTTTCTATAGTAAATTTCTCACAAAATAATTTTATACTGTCGCAAATTTTAATTACGCCAGCGATTGCCTTTTCTATAGTAAATTATTCAAAAAATAATTTTCTACTGTCGCAAATTTTAAATATCCCAGGCATTGCCTTTTCTATAGTAAATTTCTCACAAAATAATTTTTTACTGTCGCAAATTTTAAGTGCGCCAGGGATTGTCTTTTCTATAGTAAATTATTCAAAAAATAATTTTCTACTGTCGCAAATTTTAATTGCGCCAGGGATTGCCTTTTCTATAGTAAATTATTCAAAAAATAATTTTCTACTGTCGCAAATTTTAATTACGCCAGGGATTGCCTTTTCTATAGTAAATTATTCAAAAAATAATTTTATACTGTCGCAAATTTTAATTACGCCAGGGATTGCCTTTTCTATAGTAAATTATTCAAATAATAATTTTCAACTGTCGCTAATTTTAATTACGCCAGGGATTGCCTTTTCTATAGTAAATTATTCAAAAAATAATTTTCTACTGTCGCAAATTTTAATTGCGCCAGGGATTGCCTTTTCTATAGTAAATTATTCAAAAAATAATTTTCTACTGTCGCAAATTTTAATTGCGCCAGGGATTGCCTTTTCTATAGTAAATTATTCAAAAAATAATTTTCTACTGTCGCAAATTTTAATTGCGCCAGGGATTGCCTTTTCTATAGTAAATTATTCAAAAAATAATTTTCTACTGTCGCAAATTTTAATTACGCCAGGGATTGCCTTTTCTATAGTAAATTATTCAAAAAATAATTTTCTACAGTCGCAAATTTTAATTACGCCAGGGATTGCCTTTTCTATAGTAAATTATTCAAAAAATAATTTTCTACTGTCGCAAATTTTAAATATCCCAGGGATTGCCTTTTCTATAGTAAATTTCTCACAAAATAATTTTTTACTGTCGCAAATTTTAAGTAGGCCAGGGATTGCCTTTTCTATAGTAAATTATTCAAAAAATAATTTTCTACTGTCGCAAATTTTAATTGCGCCAGGGATTGCCTTTTCTATAGTAAATTATTCAAAAAATAATTTTCTACTGTCGCAAATTTTAATTACGCCAGGGATTGCCTTTTCTATAGTAAATTATTCAAAAAATAATTTTATACTGTCGCAAATTTTAATTAAGCCAGGGATTGCCTTCTCTATAGTAAATTATTCAAAAAATAATTTTCAACTGTCGCAAATTTTAATTACGCCAGGGATTGCCTTTTCTATAGTAAATTATTCAAAAAATAATTTTCTACTGTCGCAAATTTTAATTGCGCCAGGGATTGCCTTTTCTATAGTAAATTATTCAAAAAATAATTTTCTACTGTCGCAAATTTTAATTGCGCCAGGGATTGCCTTTTCTATAGTAAATTATTCAAAAAATAATTTTCTACTGTCGCAAATTTTAATTACGCCAGGGATTGCCTTTTCTATAGTAAATTATTCAAAAAATAATTTTCTACTGTCGCAAATTTTAAATATCCCAGGGATTGCCTTTTCTATAGTAAATTTCTCACAAAATAATTTTTTACTTTCGCAAATTTTAAGTGCGCCAGGGATTGCCTTTTCTATAGTAAATTATTCAAAAAATAATTTTCAACTGTCGCAAATTTTAATTACGCCAGGGATTGCATTTTCTATAGTAAATTTCTCACAAAATAATTTTTTACTGTCGCAAATTTTAAGTGCGCCAGGGATTGCCTTTTCTATAGTAAATTCTGCAAAAAATAATTTTTTACTGTTGCAAATTTTAATTGCGCCAGGGATTGCCTTTTCTATAGTAAATTATTCAAAAAATAATTTTCTACTGTCGCAAATTTTAATTACGCCAGGGATTGCCTTTTCTATAGTAAATTATTCAAAAAATAATTTTCTACTGTCGCAAATTTTAAATATCCCAGGGATTGCCTTTTCTATAGTAAATTTCTCACAAAATAATTTTTTACTTTCGCAAATTTTAAGTGCGCCAGGGATTGCCTTTTCTATAGTAAATTATTCAAAAAATAATTTTCTACTGTCGCAAATTTTAATTGCGCCAGGGATTGCCTTTTCTACAGTAAATTTTTCAAAAAATAATTTTCTACTGTCGCAAATTTTAATTGCGCCAGGGATTGCCTTTTCTACAGTAAATTATTCAAAAAATAATTTTCTACTGTCGCAAATTTTAATTGCGCCAGGGATTGCTTTTTCTACAGTAAATTTTTCAAAATATTAATTTTTTACTGTCGAAAATTTTAATTACGCCAGGGATTGCCTTTTCTATAGTAAATTATTCAAAAAATAATTTTCAACTGTCGCAAATTTTAATTGCGCCAGGGATTGCCTTTTCTATAGTAAATTATTCAAAAAATAATTTTATACTGTCGCAAATTTTAATTACGCCAGGGATTGCCTTTTCTATAGTAAATTATTCAAAAAATAATTTTTTACTGTCGCAAATTTTAAGTGCGCCAGGGATTGCCTATTCTACAGTAAATAATTCAAAAAATAATTTTTTACTGTCGCAAATTTTAATTACGCCAGGGATTGCCTTTTCTATAGTAAATTATTCAAAAAATAATTTTCTACTGTCGCAAATTTTAAATATCCCAGGGATTGCCTTTTCTATAGTAAATTTCTCACAAAATAATTTTTTACTTTCGCAAATTTTAAGTGCGCCAGGGATTGCCTTTTCTATAGTAAATTATTCAAAAAATAATTTTCTACTGTCGCAAATTTTAATTGCGCCAGGGATTGCCTTTTCTACAGTAAATTTTTCAAAAAATAATTTTCTACTGTCGCAAATTTTAATTGCGCCAGGGATTGCCTTTTCTACAGTAAATTATTCAAAAAATAATTTTCTACTGTCGCAAATTTTAATTGCGCCAGGGATTGCTTTTTCTACAGTAAATTTTTCAAAATATTAATTTTTTACTGTCGAAAATTTTAATTACGCCAGGGATTGCCTTTTCTATAGTAAATTATTCAAAAAATAATTTTCAACTGTCGCAAATTTTAATTGCGCCAGGGATTGCCTTTTCTATAGTAAATTATTCAAAAAATAATTTTATACTGTCGCAAATTTTAATTGCGCCAGGGATTGCCTTTTCTATAGTAAATTATTCAAAAAATAATTTTATACTGTCGCAAATTTTAAGTGCGCCAGGGATTGCCTATTCTACAGTAAATTATTCAAAAAATAATTTTTTACTGTCGCAAATTTTAATTACGCCAGGGATTGCCTTTTCTATAGTAAATTATTCAAAAAATAATTTTCTACTGTCGCAAATTTTAATTGCGCCAGGGATTGCCTTTTCTATAGTAAATTATTCAAAAAATAATTTTTTACTGTCGCAAATTTTAAGTGCGCCAGGGGATTGCCTTTTCTATAGTAAATTATTCAAAAAATAATTTTTTACTGTCGCAAATTTTAATTACGCCAGGGACTGGCTTTTCTATAGTAAATTTTGCAAAAAATAATTTTTTACTGTCGCAAATTTTAAGTGCGCCAGGGATTGCGTTTTCTATAGTAAATTATTCAAAAAATAATTTTTTACTGTCGCAAATTTTAAGTGCGCCAGGGATTGCCTTTTCTATAGTAAATTATTCAAAAAATAATTTTTTACTGTCGCAAATTTTAATTACGCCAGGGATTGCCTTTTCTATAGTAAATTATTCAAAAAATAATTTTCTACTGTCGCAAATTTTAATTGCGCCAGGGATTGCCTTTTCTATAGTAAATTATTCAAAAAATAATTTTCTACTGTCGCAAATTTTAACTACGCCAGGGATTGCCTTTTCTATAGTAAATTATTCAAAAAAGAATTTTTTACTGTCGCAAATTTTAAGTGCGCCAGGGATTGCCTTTTCTATAGTAAATTATTCAAAAAATAATTTTCTACTGTCGCAAATTTTAATTACGCCAGGGATTGGCTTTTCTATAGTAAATTATTCAAAAAATAATTTTTTACTGTCGCAAATTTTAACTACGCCAGGGATTGCCTTTTCTATAGTAAATTATTCAAAAAATAATTTTTTACTGCCGCAAATTTTAAATATCCCAGGGATTGCCTTTTCTATAGTAAATTATTCAAAAAATAATTTTTTACTGTCGCAAATTTTAATTACGCCAGGGATTGCCTTTTCTATAGTAAATTATTCAAAAAATAATTTTCAACTGTCGCAAATTTTAATTGCGCCAGGGATTGCCTTTTCTATAGTAAAATATTCAAAAAATAATTTTTTACTGTCGCAAATTTTAAATATCCCAGGGATTGCCTTTTCTATAGTAAATTATTCAAAAAATAATTTTATACTGTCGCAAATTTTAATTACGCCAGGGATTGCCTTTTCTATAGTAAATTATTCAAAAAATATTTTTTTACTGTCGCAAATTTTAAGTGCGCCAGGGATTGCCTTTTCTATAGTAAATTTTGCAACAAATAATTTTTTACTGTCGCAAATTTTAAGTGCGCCAGGGATTGCCTTTTCTATAGTAAATTATTCAAAAAATAATTTTCTACTGTCGCAAATTTTAGTTGCGCCAGGGATTGCCTTTTCTATAGTAAATTATTCAAAAAATAATTTTTTACAGTCGCAAATTTTAGTTACGCCAGGGATTGCCTTTTCTATAGTAAATTATTCAAAAAATAATTTTCTACTGTCGCAAATTTTAATTGCGCCAGGGATTGCCTTTTCTATAGTAAATTATTCAAAAAATAATTTTTTACTGTCGCAAATTTTAATTACGCCAGGGATTGCCTTTTCTATAGTAAATTATTCAAAAAATAATTTTTTACTCTCGCAAATTTTAAATATCCCAGGGATAACCTTTTCTATAGTAAATTATACAAAAAATAATTTTCTACTGTCGCAAATTTTAAATACGCCAGGGATTGCCTTTCTATAGTAAATTATTCAAAAAATAATTTTTTACTGTCGCAAATTTTAAATACGCCAGGGATTGCCTTTTCTATAGTAAATTATTCAAAAAAAATTTTTCTACTGTCGCAAATTTTAATTGCGCCAGGGATTGCCTTTTCTATAGTAAATTATTCAAAAAATAATTTTCTACTGTCGCAAATTTTAACTACTCCAGGGATTGCCTTTTCTATAGTAAATTATTCAAAAAATAATTTTTTACTGTCGCAAATTTTAAGTGCGCCAGGGATTGCCTTTTCTATAGTAAATTATTCAAAAAATAATTTTTTACTGTCGCAAATTTTAATTACGCCAGGGATTGCCTTTTCTATAGTAAATTATTCAAAAAATAATTTTCTACTGTCGCAAATTTTAATTGCGCCAGGGATTGCCTTTTCTATAGTAAATTATTCAAAAAATAATTTTCTACTGTCGCAAATTTTAACTACGCCAGGGATTGTCTTTTCTATAGTAAATTATTCAAAAAAGAATTTTTTACTGTCGCAAATTTTAAGTGCGCCAGGGATTGCCTTTTCTATAGTAAATTATTCAAAAAATAATTTTCTACTGTCGCAAATTTTAATTACGCCAGGGATTGGCTTTTCTATAGTAAATTATTCAAAAAATAATTTTTTACTGTCGCAAATTTTAACTACGCCAGGGATTGCCTTTTCTATAGTAAATAATTCAAAAAATAATTTTTTACTGTCGCAAATTTTAAATATCCCAGGGATTGCCTTTTCTATAGTAAATTATTCAAAAAATAATTTTTTACTGTCGCAAATTTTAATTACGCCAGGGATTGCCTTTTCTATAGTAAATTATTCAAAAAATAATTTTCAACTGTCGCAAATTTTAATTGCGCCAGGGATTGACTTTTCTATAGTAAATTATTCAAAAAATAATTTTTTACTGTCGCAAATTTTAAATATCCCAGGGATTGCCTTTTCTATAGTAAATTATTCAAAAAATAATTTTATACTGTCGCAAATTTTAATTACGCCAGGGATTGCCTTTTCTATAGTAAATTATTCAAAAAACGTTTTTTTACTGTCGCAAATTTTAAGTGCGCCAGGGATTGCCTTTTCTATAGTAAATTTTGCAACAAATAATTTTTTACTGTCGCAAATTTTAAGTGCGCCAGAAATTGCCTTTTCTATAGTAAATTATTCAAAAAATAATTTTCTACTGTCGCAAATTTTAATTGCGCCAGGGATTGCCTTTTCTATAGTAAATTATTCAAAAAATAATTTTTTACTGTCGCAAATTTTAGCTACGCCAGGGATTGCCTTTTCTATAGTAAATTATTCAAAAAATAATTTTCTACTGTCGCAAATTTTAATTGCGCCAGGGATTGCCTTTTCTATAGTAAATTATTCAAAAAATAATTTTTTACTGTCGCAAATTTTAATTACGCCAGGGATTGCCTTTTCTATAGTAAATTATTCAAAAAATAATTTTTTACTGTCGCAAATTTTAAATATCCCAGGGATAGCCTTTTCTATAGTAAATTATACAAAAAATAATTTTCTACTGTCGCAAATTTTAAATACGCCAGGGATTGCCTTTCTATAGTAAATTATTCAAAAAATAATTTTTTACTGTCGCAAATTTTAAATACGCCAGGGATTGCCTTTTCTATAGTAAATTATTCAAAAAATAATTTTCTACTGTCGCAAATTTTAAGTGCGCCAGGGATTGCCTTTTCTATAGTAAATTATTCAAAAAATAATTTTTTACTGTCGCAAATTTTAATTACGCCAGGGATTGCCTTTTCTATAGTAAATTATTCAAAAAATAATTTTTTACTGTCGCAAATTTTAATTACGCCAGGGATTGCCTTTTCTATAGTAAATTATTCAAAAAATAATTTTTTACTGTCGCAAATTTTAAGTGCGCCAGGGATTGCCTTTTCTATAGTAAATTTTGCAAAAAATAATTTTTTACTGTCGCAAATTTTAATTGCGCCAGGGATTGCCTTTTCTATAGTAAATTATTCAAAAAATAATTTTCTACTGTCGCAAATTTTAATTACGCCAGGGATTGCCTTTTCTATAGTAAATTATTCAAAAAATAATTTTCAAATGTCGCAAATTTTAATTACGCCAGGGATTGCCTTTTCTATAGTAAATTATTCAAAAAATAATTTTCTACTATCGCAAATTTTAATTACGCCAGGGATTGCCTTTTCTATAGTAAATTATTCAAAAAATAATTTTTTACTGTCGCAAATTTTAATTTCGCCAGGGATTGCCTTTTCTATAGTAAATTATTCAAAAAATAATTTTCTACTGTCGCAAATTTTAATTGCGCCAGGGATTGCCTTTTCTATAGTAAATTATTCAAAAAATAATTTTTTACTGTCGCAAATTTTAAATATCCCAGGGATAGCCTTTTCTATAGTAAATTATACAAAAAATAATTTTCTACTGTCGCAAATTTTAAATACGCCAGGGATTGCCTTTCTATAGTAAATTATTCAAAAAATAATTTTTTACTGTCGCAAATTTTAAATACGCCAGGGATTGCCTTTTCTATAGTAAATTATTCAAAAAATAATTTTCTACTGTCGCAAATTTTAAGTGCGCCAGGGATTGCCTTTTCTATAGTAAATTATTCAAAAAATAATTTTTTACTGTCGCAAATTTTAATTACGCCAGGGATTGCCTTTTCTATAGTAAATTATTCAAAAAATAATTTTTTACTGTCGCAAATTTTAATTACGCCAGGGATTGCCTTTTCTATAGTAAATTATTCAAAAAATAATTTTTTACTGTCGCAAATTTTAAGTGCGCCAGGGATTGCCTTTTCTATAGTAAATTTTGCAAAAAATAATTTTTTACTGTCGCAAATTTTAATTGCGCCAGGGATTGCCTTTTCTATAGTAAATTATTCAAAAAATAATTTTCTACTGTCGCAAATTTTAATTACGCCAGGGATTGCCTTTTCTATAGTAAATTATTCAAAAAATAATTTTCAAATGTCGCAAATTTTAATTACGCCAGGGATTGCCTTTTCTATAGTAAATTATTCAAAAAATAATTTTCTACTATCGCAAATTTTAATTACGCCAGGGATTGCCTTTTCTATAGTAAATTATTCAAAAAATAATTTTTTACTGTCGCAAATTTTAATTTCGCCAGGGATTGCCTTTTCTATAGTAAATTATTCAAAAAATAATTTTCTACTGTCGCAAATTTTAATTGCGCCAGGGATTGCCTTTTCTATAGTAAATTATTCAAAAAATAATTTTCTACTGTCGCAAATTTTAAATATCCCAGGGATTGCCTTTTCTATAGTAAATTTCTCACAAAATAATTTTTTACTGTCGCAAATTTTAAGTGCGCCAGGGATTGCCTTTTCTATAGTAAATTATTCAAAAAATAATTTTCTACTGTCGCAAATTTTAATTGCGCCAGGGATTGCCTTTTCTACAGTAAATTTTTCAAAAAATAATTTTCTACTGTCGCAAATTTTAATTGCGCCAGGGATTGCCTTTTCTACAGTAAATTATTCAAAAAATAATTTTCTACTGTCGCAAATTTTAATTGCGTCAGGGATTGCCTTTTCTACAGTAAATTTTTCAAAATATTAATTTTTTACTGTCGAAAATTTTAATTAGGCCATGGATTGCCTTTTCTATAGTAAATTATTCAAAAAATAATTTTCAACTGTCGCAAATTTTAATTGCGCCAGGGATTGCCTTTTCTATAGTAAATTATTCAAAAAATAATTTTATACTGTCGCAAATTTTAATTACGCCAGGGATTGCCTTTTCTATAGTAAATTATTCAAAAAATAATTTTATACTGTCGCAAATTTTAATTCCGCCAGGGATTGCCTTTTCTATAGTAAATTTTTCAAAAAATAATTTTCTACTGTCGCAAATTTTAAGTGCGCCAGGGATTGCCTTTTCTATAGTAAATTTCTCACAAAATAATTTTCTACTGTCGCAAATTTTAATTGCGCCAGGGATTGCCTTTTCTACAGTAAATTATTCAAAAAATAATTTTCTACTGTCGTAAATTTTAATTGCGCCAGGGATTGCCTTTTCTACAGTAAATTTTTCAAAATATTAATTTTTTACTGTCGAAAATTTTAATTACGCCAGGGATTGCCTTTTCTATAGTAAATTATTCAAAAAATAATTTTCAACTATCGCAAATTTTAATTGCGCCAGGGATTGCCTTTTCTATAGTAAATTATTCAAAAAATAATTTTATATTGTCGCAAATTTTAATTACGCCAGGGATTGCCTTTTCTATAGTAAATTATTCAAAAAATAATTTTTTACTGTCGCAAATTTTAAGTGCGCCAGGGATTGCCTTTTCTATAGTAAATTATTCAAAAAATAATTTTTTACTGTCGCAAATTTTAATTACGCCAGGGATTGCCTTTTCTATAGTAAATTATTCAAAAAATAATTTTCTACTGTCGCAAATTTTAATTGCGCCAGGGATTGCCTTTTCTATAGTAAATTATTCAAAAAATAATTTTTTACTGTCGAAAATTTTAAGTGCGCCAGGGATTGCCTTGTCTATAGTAAATTATTCAAAAAATAATTTTATACTGTCGCAAATTTTAATTACGCCAGGGATTGCCTTTTCTATAGTAAATTTTGCAAAAAATAATTTTTTACTGTCGCAAATTTTAATTGCGCCAGGGATTGCCTTTTCTATAGTAAATTATTCAAAAAATAATTTTCAACTGTCGCAAATTTTAATTACGCCAGGGATTGCCTTTTCTATAGTAAATTATTCAAAAAATAATTATTTACTGTCGCAAATTTTAAATGCGCCAGGGATTGCCTTTTCTATAGTAAATTTTGCAAAAAATAATTTTTTACTGTCGCAAATTTTAAGTGCGCCAGGGATTGCCTTTTCTATAGTAAATTATTCAAAAAATAATTTTTTACTGTCGCAAATTTTAAGTGCGCCAGGGATTGCCTTTTCTATAGTAAATTATTCAAAAAATAATTTTTTACTGTGGCAAATTTTAATTACGCCAGGGATTGACTTTTCTATAGTAAATTATTCAAAAAATAATTTTCTACTGTCGCAAATTTTAATTGCGCCAGGGATTGCCTTTTCTATAGTAAATTATTCAAAAAATAATTTTCTACTCTCGCAAATTTTAATTACGCCAGGGATTGCCTTTTCTATAGTAAATTATTCAAAAAATAATTTTTTACTGTCGCAAATTTTAAGTGCGCCAGGGATTGCCTTTTCTATAGTAAATTATTCAAAAAATAATTTTCTACTGTCGCAAATTTTAATTACGCCAGGGATTGGCTTTTCTATAGTAAATTATTCAAAAAATAATTTTTTACTGTCGCAAATTTTAATTACGCCAGGGATTGCCTTTTCTATAGTAAATTATTCAAAAAATAATTTTTTACTGTCGCAAATTTTAAATATCCCAGGGATTGCCTTTTCTATAGTAAATTATTCAAAAAATAATTTTTTACTGTCGCAAATTTTAATTACGCCAGGGATTGCCTTTTCTATAGTAAATTATTCTAAAAATAATTTTCAACTGTCGCAAATTTTAATTGCGCCAGGGATTGCCTTTTCTATAGTAAATTATTCAAAAAATAATTTTATACTGTCGCAAATTTTAATCACGCCAGGGATTGCCTTTTCTATAGTAAATTATTCAAAAAATAATTTTCTACTGTCGCAAATTTTAATTACGCCAGGGATTGCCTTTTCTATAGTAAATTATTCAAAAAATAATTTTCTACTGTCGCAAATTTTAATTGCGCCAGGGATTGCCTTTCTATAGTAAATTATTCAAAAAATAAAATTATACTGTCGCAAATTTTAATTACGCCAGGGATTGCCTTTTCTATAGTAAATTATTCAAAAAATAATTTTTTACTGTCGCAAATTTTAAGTGCGCCAGGGATTGCCTTTTCTATAGTAAATTTTGCAACAAATAATTTTTTACTGTCGCAAATTTTAAGTGCGCCAGGGATTGCCTTTTCTATAGTAAATTATTCAAAAAATAATTTTCTACTGTCGCAAATTTTAATTGCGCCAGGGATTGCCTTTTCTATAGTAAATTATTCAAAAAATTATTTTTTACTGTCGCAAATTTTAATTACGCCAGGGATTGCCTTTTCTATAGTAAATTATTCAAAAAATAATTTTCTACTGTCGCAAATTTTAATTGCGCCAGGGATTGCCTTTTCTATAGTAAATTATTCAAAAAATAATTTTTTACTGTCGCAAATTTTAATTACGCCAGGGATTGCCTTTTCTATAGTAAATTATTCAAAAAATAATTTTTTACTGTCGCAAATTTTAAATATCCCAGGGATTGCCTTTTCTATAGTAAATTATTCAAAAAATAATTTTCTACTGTCGCAAATTTTAAATACGCCAGGGATTGCCTTTTCTATAGTAAATTATTCAAAAAATAATTTTTTACTGTCGCAAATTTTAAATACGCCAGGGATTGCCTTTTCTATAGTAAATTATTCAAAAAAAATTTTCTATTGTCGCAAATTTTAAGTGCGCCAGGGATTGCCTTTTCTATAGTAAATTATTCAAAAAATAATTTTTTACTGTCGCAAATTTTAATTACGACAGGAATTGCCTTTTCTATAGTAAATTATTCAAAAAATAATTTTTTACTGTCGCAAATTTTAATTACGCCAGGGATTGCCTTTTCTGTAGTAAATTATTCAAAAAATAATTTTTTACTGTCGCAAATTTTAAGTGCGCCAGGGATTGCCTTTTCTATAGTAAATTTTGCAAAAAATAATTTTTTACTGTTGCAAATTTTAATTGCGCCAGGGATTGCCTTTTCTATAGTAAATTATTCAAAAAATAATTTTCTACTGTCGCAAATTTTAATTACGCCAGGGATTGCCTTTTCTATAGTAAATTATTCAAAAAATAATTTTCAACTGTCGCAAATTTTAATTGCGCCAGGGATTGCCTTTTCTATAGTAAATTTCTCACAAAATAATTTTTTACAGTCGCAAATTTTAAGTGCGCCAGGGATTGCCTTTTCTATAGTAAATTATTCAAAAAATAATTTTCTACTGTCGCAAATTTTAATTGCGCCAGGGATTGCCTTTTCTACAGTAAATTTTTCAAAAAATAATTTTCTACTGTCGCAAATTTTAATTGCGCCAGGGATTGCCTTTTCTATAGTAAATTATTCAAAAAATAATTTTCAACTGTCGCAAATTTTAATTACGCCAGGGATTGCCTTTTCTATAGTAAATTATTCAAAAAATAATTTTCTACTGTCGCAAATTTTAAGTGCGCCAGGGATTGCCTTTTCTATAGTAATTTATTCAAAAAATAATTTTTTACTGTCGCAAATTTTAATTACGCCAGGGATTGCCTTTTCTATAGTAAATTATTCAAAAAATAATTTTTTACTGTCGCAAATTTTAATTACGCCAGGGATTGCCTTTTCTATAGTAAATTATTCAAAAAATAATTTTTTACTGTCGCAAATTTTAATTACGCCAGGGATTGCCTCTTCTATAGTAAATTATTCAAAAAATATTTTTTTACTGTCGCAAATTTTAAGTGCGCCAGGCATTGCCTTTTCTATAGTAAATTTTGCAAAAAATAATTTTTTACTGCCGCAAATTTTAAGTGCGCCAGGGATTGCCTTTTCTATAGTAAATTATTCAAAAAATAATTTTTTACTGTCGCAAATTTTAAGTGCGCCAGGGATTACCTTTTCTATAGTAAATTATTCAAAAAATAATTTTTTACTGTCGCAAATTTTAATTACGCCAGGGATTGCCTTTTCTATAGTAAATTATTCAGAAAATAATTTTCTACTGTCGCAAATTTTAATTACGCCAGCGATTGCCTTTTCTATAGTAAATTATTCAAAAAATAATTTTCTACTGTCGCAAATTTTAAATATCCCAGGGATTGCCTTTTCTATAGTAAATTTCTCACAAAATAATTTTTTACAGTCGCAAATTTTAAGTGCGCCAGGGATTGCCTTTTCTATAGTAAATTTCTCACAAAATAATTTTTTACTGTCGCAAATTCTAATTACGCCAGGGATTGCCTTTTCTATAGTAAATTATTCAGAAAATAATTTTCTACTGTCGCAAATTTTAATTACGCCAGCGATTGCCTTTTCTATAGTAAATTATTCAAAAAATAATTTTCTACTGTCGCAAATTTTAAATATCCCAGGGATTGCCTTTTCTATAGTAAATTTCTCACAAAATAATTTTTTACTGTCGCAAATTTTAAGTGCGCCAGGGATTGCCTTTTCTATAGTAAATTATTCAAAAAATAATTTTCTACTGTCGCAAATTTTAATTGCGCCAGGGATTACCTTTTCTATAGTAAATTATTCAAAAAATAATTTTTTACTGTCGCAAATTTTAAGTGCGCCAGGGATTACCTTTTCTATAGTAAATTATTCAAAAAATAATTTTTTACTGTCGCAAATTTTAATTACGCCAGGGATTGCCTTTTCTATAGTAAATTATTCAAAAAATAATTTTTTACTGTCGCAAATTTTAATTACGCCAGGGATTGCCTCTTCTATAGTAAATTATTCAAAAAATAATTTTTTACTGTCGCAAATTTTAAGTGCGCCAGGGATTGCCTTTTCTATAGTAAATTTTGCAAAAAATAATTTTTTACTGTCGCAAATTTTAAGTGCGCCAGGGATTGCCTTTTCTATAGTAAATTATTCAAAAAATAATTTTTTACTATCGCAAATTTTAAGTGCGCCAGGGATTACCTTTGCTATAGTAAATTATTCAAAAAATAATTTTTTACTGTCGCAAGTTTTAATTACGCCAGGGATTGCCTTTTCTATAGTAAATTATTCAGAAAATAATTTTCTACTGTCGCAAATTTTAATTACGCCAGCGATTGCCTTTTCTATAGTAAATTATTCAAAAAATAATTTTCTACTGTCGCAAATTTTAAATATCCCAGGGATTGCCTTTTCTATAGTAAATTTCTCACAAAATAATTTTTTACTGTCGCAAATTTTAAGTGCGCCAGGGATTGCCTTTTCTATAGTAAATTATTCAAAAAATAATTTTCTACTGTCGCAAATTTTAATTGCGCCAGGGATTGCCTTTTCTACAGTAAATTTTTCAAAAAATAATTTTCTACTGTCGCAAATTTTAATTGCGCCAGGGATTGCCTTTTCTACAGTAAATTATTCAAAAAATAATTTTCTACTGTCGCAAATTTTAATTGCGCCAGGGATTGCCTTTTCTACAGTAAATTTTTCAAAATATTAATTTTTTACTGTCGAAAATTTTAATTACGCCAGGGATTGCCTTTTCTATAGTAAATTATTCAAAAAATAATTTTATACTGTCGCAAATTTTAATTACGCCAGGGATTGCCTTTTCTATAGTAAATTATTCAAAAAATAATTTTTTACTGTCGCAAATTTTAAGTGCTCCAGGTATTGCATTTTCTATAGTAAATTATTCAAAAAATAATTTTTTACTGTCGCAAATTTTAATTACGCCAGGGATTGCCTTTTCTATAGTAAATTATTCAAAAAATAATTTTCTACTGTCGCAAATTTTAATTGCGGCAGGGATTGCCTTTTCTATAGTAAATTATTCAAAAAATAATTTTTTACTGTCGAAAATTTTAAGTGCGCCAGGGATTCCCTTTTCTATAGTAAATTATTCAAAAAATAATTTTATACTGTCGCAAATTTTAATTACGCCAGGGATTGCCTTTTCTATAGCAAATTTTGCAAAAAATAATTTTTTACTTTCGCAAATTTAATTGCGCCAGGGATTGCCTTTTCTATAGTAAATTATTCAAAAAATAATTTTTTACTGTCGCAAATTTTAAGTGCGCCAGGGATTGCCTTTTCTATAGTAAATTTTGCAAAAAATAATTTTTTACTGTCGCAAATTTTAATTGCGCCAGGGATTGCCTTTTCTATAGTAAATTATTCAAAAAATAATTTTCTACTGTCGCAAATTTTAATTACGCCAGGGATTGCCTTTTCTATAGTAAATTATTCAAAAAATAATTTTCTACTGTCGCAAATTTTAAATATCCCAGGGATTGCCTTTTCAATAGTAAATTTCTCACAAAATAATTTTTTACTGTCGCAAATTTTAAGTGCGCCAGGGATTGCCTTTTCTATAGTAAATTATTCAAAAAATAATTTTCTACTGTCGCAAATTTTAATTGCGCCAGGGATTGCCTTTTCTACAGTAAATTTTTCAAAAAATAATTTTTTACTGTCGCAAATTTTAATTGCGCCAGGGATTGCCTTTTCTACAGTAAATTATTCAAAAAATAATTTTCTACTGTCGCAAATTTTAATTGCGCCAGGGATTGCCTTTTCTACAGTAAATTTTTCAAAATATTAATTTTTTACTGTCGAAAATTTCAATTACGCCAGGGATTGCCTTTTCTATAGTAAATTATTCAAAAAATAATTTTTTACTGTCGCAAATTTTAAGTGCGCCAGGGATTGCCTTTTCTATAGTAAATTATTCAAAAAATAATTTTCTACTGTCGCAAATTTTAATTACGCCAGGGATTGGCTTTTCTATAGTAAATTATTCAAAAAATAATTTTTTACTGTCGCAAATTTTAATTACGCCAGGGATTGCCTTTTCTATAGTAAATTATTCAAAAAATAATTTTTTACTGTCGCAAATTTTAAATATCCCAGGGATTGCCTTTTCTATAGTAAATTATTCAAAAAATAATTTTTTACTGTCGCAAATTTTAATTACGCCAGGGATTGCCTTTTCTATAGTAAATTATTCTAAAAATAATTTTCAACTGTCGCAAATTTTAATTGCGCCAGGGATTGCCTTTTCTATAGTAAATTATTCAAAAAATAATTTTATACTGTCGCAAATTTTAATCACGCCAGGGAATGCCTTTTCTATAGTAAATTATTCAAAAAATAATTTTCTACTGTCGCAAATTTTAATTACGCCAGGGATTGCCTTTTCTATAGTAAATTATTCAAAAAATAATTTTCTACTGTCGCAAATTTTAATTGCGCCAGGGATTGCCTTTCTATAGTAAATTATTCAAAAAATAAAATTATACTGTCGCAAATTTTAATTACGCCAGGGATTGCCTTTTCTATAGTAAATTATTCAAAAAATAATTTTTTACTGTCGCAAATTTTAAGTGCGCCAGGGATTGCCTTTTCTATAGTAAATTTTGCAACAAATAATTTTTTACTGTCGCAAATTTTAAGTGCGCCAGGGATTGCCTTTTCTATAGTAAATTATTCAAAAAATAATTTTCTACTGTCGCAAATTTTAATTGCGCCAGGGATTGCCT
Source organism: Dioctria linearis (assembly GCA_963930735.1). NCBI lineage: Eukaryota > Metazoa > Arthropoda > Insecta > Diptera > Asilidae > Dioctria > Dioctria linearis. The sequence goes on along the minus strand of CAWVNZ010002865.1, from coordinate 35,422 downwards.
TTTCTATAGTAAATTATTCAAAAAATTATTTTTTACTGTCGCAAATTTTAATTACGCCAGGGATTGCCTTTTCTATAGTAAATTATTCAAAAAATAATTTTCTACTGTCGCAAATTTTAATTGCGCCAGGGATTGCCTTTTCTATAGTAAATTATTCAAAAAATAATTTTTTACTGTCGCAAATTTTAATTACGCCAGGGATTGCCTTTTCTATAGTAAATTATTCAAAAAATAATTTTTTACTGTCGCAAATTTTAAATATCCCAGGGATTGCCTTTTCTATAGTAAATTATTCAAAAAATAATTTTCTACTCTCGCAAATTTTAAATACGCCAGGGATTGCCTTTTCTATAGTAAATTATTCAAAAAATAATTTTTTACTGTCGCAAATTTTAAATACGCCAGGGATTGCCTTTTCTATAGTAAATTATTCAAAAAATAATTTTCTATTGTCGCAAATTTTAAGTGCGCCAGGGATTGCCTTTTCTATAGTAAATTATTCAAAAAATAATTTTTTACTGTCGCAAATTTTAATTACGACAGGGATTGCCTTTTCTATAGTAAATTATTCAAAAAATAATTTTTTACTGTCGCAAATTTTAATTACGCCAGGGATTGCCTTTTCTATAGTAAATTATTCAAAAAATAATTTTTTACTGTCGCAAATTTTAAGTGCGCCAGGGATTGCCTTTTCTATAGTAAATTTTGCAAAAAATAATTTTTTACTGTTGCAAATTTTAATTGCGCCAGGGATTGCCTTTTCTATAGTAAATTATTCAAAAAATAATTTTCTACTGTCGCAAATTTTAATTACGCCAGGGATTGCCTTTTCTATAGTAAATTATTCAAAAAATAATTTTCAACTGTCGCAAATTTTAATTGCGCCAGGGATTGCCTTTTCTATAGTAAATTTCTCACAAAATAATTTTTTACAGTCGCAAATTTTAAGTGCGCCAGGGATTGCCTTTTCTATAGTAAATTATTCAAAAAATAATTTTCTACTGTCGCAAATTTTAATTGCGCCAGGGATTGCCTTTTCTACAGTAAATTTTTCAAAAAATAATTTTCTAATGTCGCAAATTTTAATTGCGCCAGGGATTGCCTTTTCTATAGTAAATTATTCAAAAAATAATTTTCAACTGTCGCAAATTTTAATTACGCCAGGGATTGCCTTTTCTATAGTAAATTATTCAAAAAATAATTTTCTACTGTCGCAAATTTTAAGTGCGCCAGGGATTGCCTTTTCTATAGTAATTTATTCAAAAAATAATTTTTTACTGTCGCAAATTTTAATTACGCCAGGGATTGCCTTTTCTATAGTAAATTATTCAAAAAATAATTTTTTACTGTCGCAAATTTTAATTACGCCAGGGATTGCCTTTTCTATAGTAAATTATTCAAAAAATAATTTTTTACTGTCGCAAATTTTAATTACGCCAGGGATTGCCTCTTCTATAGTAAATTATTCAAAAAATATTTTTTTACTGTCGCAAATTTTAAGTGCGCCAGGGATTGCCTTTTCTATAGTAAATTTTGCAAAAAATAATTTTTTACTGTCGCAAATTTTAAGTGCGCCAGGGATTGCCTTTTCTATAGTAAATTTTGCAAAAAATAATTTTTTACTGTCGCAAATTTTAAGTGCGCCAGGGATTGCCTTTTCTATAGTAAATTATTCAAAAAATAATTTTTTACTGTCGCAAATTTTAAGTGCGCCAGGGATTACCTTTTCTATAGTAAATTATTCAAAAAATAATTTTTTACTGTCGCAAATTTTAATTACGCCAGGGATTGCCTTTTCTATAGTAAATTATTCAGAAAATAATTTTCTACTGTCGCAAATTTTAATTACGCCAGCGATTGCCTTTTCTATAGTAAATTATTCAAAAAATAATTTTCTACTGTCGCAAATTTTAAATATCCCAGGGATTGCCTTTTCTATAGTAAATTTCTCACAAAATAATTTTTTACAGTCGCAAATTTTAAGTGCGCCAGGGATTGCCTTTTCTATAGTAAATTTCTCACAAAATAATTTTTTACTGTCGCAAATTCTAATTACGCCAGGGATTGCCTTTTCTATAGTAAATTATTCAGAAAATAATTTTCTACTGTCGCAAATTTTAATTACGCCAGCGATTGCCTTTTCTATAGTAAATTATTCAAAAAATAATTTTCTACTGTCGCAAATTTTAAATATCCCAGGGATTGCCTTTTCTATAGTAAATTTCTCACAAAATAATTTTTTACTGTCGCAAATTTTAAGTGCGCCAGGGATTGCCTTTTCTATAGTAAATTATTCAAAAAATAATTTTCTACTGTCGCAAATTTTAATTGCGCCAGGGATTACCTTTTCTATAGTAAATTATTCAAAAAATAATTTTTTACTGTCGCAAATTTTAAGTGCGCCAGGGATTACCTTTTCTATAGTAAATTATTCAAAAAATAATTTTTTACTGTCGCAAATTTTAATTACGCCAGGGATTGCCTTTTCTATAGTAAATTATTCAAAAAATAATTTTTTACTGTCGCAAATTTTAATTACGCCAGGGATTGCCTCTTCTATAGTAAATTATTCAAAAAATAATTTTTTACTGTCGCAAATTTTAAGTGCGCCAGGGATTGCCTTTTCTATAGTAAATTTTGCAAAAAATAATTTTTTACTGTCGCAAATTTTAAGTGCGCCAGGGATTGCCTTTTCTATAGTAAATTATTCAAAAAATAATTTTTTACTGTCGCAAATTTTAAGTGCGCCAGGGATTACCTTTGCTATAGTAAATTATTCAAAAAATAATTTTTTACTGTCGCAAGTTTTAATTACGCCAGGGATTGCCTTTTCTATAGTAAATTATTCAAAAAATAATTTTTTACTGTCGCAAATTTTAATTACGCCAGGGATTGCCTCTTCTATAGTAAATTATTCAAAAAATAATTTTCTACTGTCGCAAATTTTAAATATCCCAGGGATTGCCTTTTCTATAGTAAATTTTGCAAAAAATAATTTTTTACTGTCGCAAGTTTTAATTACGCCAGGGATTGCCTTTTCTATAGTAAATTTCTCACAAAATAATTTTTTACTGTCGCAAATTTTAAGTGCGCCAGGGATTGCCTTTTCTATAGTAAATTATTCAAAAAATAATTTTCTACTGTCGCAAATTTTAATTGCGCCAGGGATTGCCTTTTCTACAGTAAATTTTTCAAAAAATAATTTTCTACTGTCGCAAATTTTAATTGCGCCAGGGATTGCCTTTTCTACAGTAAATTATTCAAAAAATAATTTTCTACTGTCGCAAATTTTAATTGCGCCAGGGATTGCCTTTTCTACAGTAAATTTTTCAAAATATTAATTTTTTACTGTCGAAAATTTTAATTACGCCAGGGATTGCCTTTTCTATAGTAAATTATTCAAAAAATAATTTTATACTGTCGCAGATTTTAATTACGCCAGGGATTGCCTTTTCTATAGTAAATTATTCAAAAAATAATTTTTTACTGTCGCAAATTTTAAGTGCGCCAGGTATTGCATTTTCTATAGTAAATTATTCAAAAAATAATTTTTTACTGTCGCAAATTTTAATTACGCCAGGGATTGCCTTTTCTATAGTAAATTATTCAAAAATAATTTTCTACTGTCGCAAATTTTAATTGCGCCAGGGATTGCCTTTTCTATAGTAAATTATTCAAAAAATAATTTTTTACTGTCGAAAATTTTAAGTGCGCCAGGGATTCCCTTTTCTATAGTAAATTATTCAAAAATAATTTTATACTGTCGCAAATTTTAATTACGCCAGGGATTGCCTTTTCTATAGCAAATTTTGCAAAAAATAATTTTTTACTGTCGCAAATTTTAATTACGACAGGGATTGCCTTTTCTATAGTAAATTATTCAAAAAATAATTTTTTACTGTCGCAAATTTTAATTACGCCAGGGATTGCCTTTTCTATAGTAAATTATTCAAAAAATAATTTTTTACTGTCGCAAATTTTAAGTGCGCCAGGGATTGCCTTTTCTATAGTAAATTTTGCAAAAAATAATTTTTTACTGTTGCAAATTTTAATTGCGCCAGGGATTGCCTTTTCTATAGTAAATTATTCAAAAAATAATTTTCTACTGTCGCAAATTTTAATTACGCCAGGGATTGCCTTTTCTATAGTAAATTATTCAAAAAATAATTTTCAACTGTCGCAAATTTTAATTGCGCCAGGGATTGCCTTTTCTATAGTAAATTTCTCACAAAATAATTTTTTACAGTCGCAAATTTTAAGTGCGCCAGGGATTGCCTTTTCTATAGTAAATTATTCAAAAAATAATTTTCTACTGTCGCAAATTTTAATTGCGCCAGGGATTGCCTTTTCTACAGTAAATTTTTCAAAAAATAATTTTCTAATGTCGCAAATTTTAATTGCGCCAGGGATTGCCTTTTCTATAGTAAATTATTCAAAAAATAATTTTCAACTGTCGCAAATTTTAATTACGCCAGGGATTGCCTTTTCTATAGTAAATTATTCAAAAAATAATTTTCTACTGTCGCAAATTTTAAGTGCGCCAGGGATTGCCTTTTCTATAGTAATTTATTCAAAAAATAATTTTTTACTGTCGCAAATTTTAATTACGCCAGGGATTGCCTTTTCTATAGTAAATTATTCAAAAAATAATTTTTTACTGTCGCAAATTTTAATTACGCCAGGGATTGCCTTTTCTATAGTAAATTATTCAAAAAATAATTTTTTACTGTCGCAAATTTTAATTACGCCAGGGATTGCCTCTTCTATAGTAAATTATTCAAAAAATATTTTTTTACTGTCGCAAATTTTAAGTGCGCCAGGGATTGCCTTTTCTATAGTAAATTTTGCAAAAAATAATTTTTTACTGTCGCAAATTTTAAGTGCGCCAGGGATTGCCTTTTCTATAGTAAATTTTGCAAAAAATAATTTTTTACTGTCGCAAATTTTAAGTGCGCCAGGGATTGCCTTTTCTATAGTAAATTATTCAAAAAATAATTTTTTTACTGTCGCAAATTTTAAGTGCGCCAGGGATTACCTTTTCTATAGTAAATTATTCAAAAAATAATTTTTTACTGTCGCAAATTTTAATTACGCCAGGGATTGCCTTTTCTATAGTAAATTATTCAGAAAATAATTTTCTACTGTCGCAAATTTTAATTACGCCAGCGATTGCCTTTTCTATAGTAAATTATTCAAAAAATAATTTTCTACTGTCGCAAATTTTAAATATCCCAGGGATTGCCTTTTCTATAGTAAATTTCTCACAAAATAATTTTTTACAGTCGCAAATTTTAAGTGCGCCAGGGATTGCCTTTTCTATAGTAAATTTCTCACAAAATAATTTTTTACTGTCGCAAATTCTAATTACGCCAGGGATTGCCTTTTCTATAGTAAATTATTCAGAAAATAATTTTCTACTGTCGCAAATTTTAATTACGCCAGCGATTGCCTTTTCTATAGTAAATTATTCAAAAAATAATTTTCTACTGTCGCAAATTTTAAATATCCCAGGGATTGCCTTTTCTATAGTAAATTTCTCACAAAATAATTTTTTACTGTCGCAAATTTTAAGTGCGCCAGGGATTGCCTTTTCTATAGTAAATTATTCAAAAAATAATTTTCTACTGTCGCAAATTTTAATTGCGCCAGGGATTACCTTTTCTATAGTAAATTATTCAAAAAATAATTTTTTACTGTCGCAAATTTTAAGTGCGCCAGGGATTACCTTTTCTATAGTAAATTATTCAAAAAATAATTTTTTACTGTCGCAAATTTTAATTACGCCAGGGATTGCCTTTTCTATAGTAAATTATTCAAAAAATAATTTTTTACTGTCGCAAATTTTAATTACGCCAGGGATTGCCTCTTCTATAGTAAATTATTCAAAAAATAATTTTTTACTGTCGCAAATTTTAAGTGCGCCAGGGATTGCCTTTTCTATAGTAAATTTTGCAAAAAATAATTTTTTACTGTCGCAAATTTTAAGTGCGCCAGGGATTGCCTTTTCTATAGTAAATTATTCAAAAAATAATTTTTTACTGTCGCAAATTTTAAGTGCGCCAGGGATTACCTTTGCTATAGTAAATTATTCAAAAAATAATTTTTTACTGTCGCAAGTTTTAATTACGCCAGGGATTGCCTTTTCTATAGTAAATTATTCAGAAAATAATTTTCTACTGTCGCAAATTTTAATTACGCCAGCGATTGCCTTTTCTATAGTAAATTATTCAAAAAATAATTTTCTACTGTCGCAAATTTTAAATATCCCAGGGATTGCCTTTTCTATAGTAAATTTCTCACAAAATAATTTTTTACTGTCGCAAATTTTAAGTGCGCCAGGGATTGCCTTTTCTATAGTAAATTATTCAAAAAATAATTTTCTACTGTCGCAAATTTTAATTGCGCCAGGGATTGCCTTTTCTACAGTAAATTTTTCAAAAAATAATTTTCTACTGTCGCAAATTTTAATTGCGCCAGGGATTGCCTTTTCTACAGTAAATTATTCAAAAAATAATTTTCTACTGTCGCAAATTTTAATTGCGCCAGGGATTGCCTTTTCTACAGTAAATTTTTCAAAATATTAATTTTTTACTGTCGAAAATTTTAATTACGCCAGGGATTGCCTTTTCTATAGTAAATTATTCAAAAAATAATTTTATACTGTCGCAAATTTTAATTACGCCAGGGATTGCCTTTTCTATAGTAAATTATTCAAAAAATAATTTTTTACTGTCGCAAATTTTAAGTGCGCCAGGTATTGCATTTTCTATAGTAAATTATTCAAAAAATATTTTTTTACTGTCGCAAATTTTAATTACGCCAGGGATTGCCTTTTCTATAGTAAATTATTCAAAAAATAATTTTCTACTGTCGCAAATTTTAATTGCGCCAGGGATTGCCTTTTCTATAGTAAATTATTCAAAAAATAATTTTTTACTGTCGAAAATTTTAAGTGCGCCAGGGATTCCCTTTTCTATAGTAAATTATTCAAAAAATAATTTTATACTGTCGCAAATTTTAATTACGCCAGGGATTGCCTTTTCTATAGCAAATTTTGCAAAAAATAATTTTTTACTTTCGCAAATTTAATTGCGCCAGGGATTGCCTTTTCTATAGTAAATTATTCAAAAAATAATTTTTTACTGTCGCAAATTTTAAGTGCGCCAGGGATTGCCTTTTCTATAGTAAATTTTGCAAAAAATAATTTTTTACTGTCGCAAATTTTAATTGCGCCAGGGATTGCCTTTTCTATAGTAAATTATTCAAAAAATAATTTTCTACTGTCGCAAATTTTAATTACGCCAGGGATTGCTTTTTCTATAGTAAATTATTCAAAAAATAATTTTCTACTGTCGCAAATTTTAAATATCCCAGGGATTGCCTTTTCTATAGTAAATTTCTCACAAAATAATTTTTTACTGTCGCAAATTTTAAGTGCGCCAGGGATTGCCTTTTCTATAGTAAATTATTCAAAAAATAATTTTCTACTGTCGCAAATTTTAATTGCGCCAGGGATTGCCTTTTCTACAGTAAATTTTTCAAAAAATAATTTTTTACTGTCGCAAATTTTAATTGCGCCAGGGATTGCCTTTTCTACAGTAAATTATTCAAAAAATAATTTTCTACTGTCGCAAATTTTAATTGCGCCAGGGATTGCCTTTTCTACAGTAAATTTTTCAAAATATTAATTTTTTACTGTCGAAAATTTCAATTACGCCAGGGATTGCCTTTTCTATAGTAAATTATTCAAAAAATAATTTTATACTGTCGCAAATTTTAATTACGCCAGGGATTGCCTTTTCTATAGTAAATTATTCAAAAAATAATTTTTTACTGTCGCAAATTTTAAGTGCGCCAGGTATTGCCTTTTCTATAGTAAATTATTCAAAAAATAATTTTTTACTGTCGCAAATTTTAATTACGCCAGGGATTGCCTTTTCTATATAAATTATTCAAAAAATAATTTTCTACTGTCGCAAATTTTAATTGCGCCAGGGATTGCTTTTTCTATAGTAAATTATTCAAAAAATAATTTTTTACTGTCGAAAATTTTAAGTGCGCCAGGGATTGCCTTTCCTATAGTAAATTATTCAAAAAATAATTTTATACTGTCGCAAATTTTAATTACGCCAGGGATTGCCTTTTCTATAGTAAATTTTGCAAAAAATAATTTTTTACTTTCGCAAATTTTAATTGCGCCAGGGATTGCCTTTTCTATAGTAAATTATTCAAAAAATAATTTTTTACTGTCGCAAATTTTAAGTGCGCCAGGGATTGCCTTTTCTATAGTAAATTTTGCAAAAAATAATTTTTTACTGTCGCAAATTTTAAGTGCGCCAGGGATTGCCATTTCTATAGTAAATTATTCAAAAAATAATTTTATACTGTCGCAAATTTTAATTACGCCAGGGATTGCCTTTTCTATAGTAAATTATTCAAAAAATAATTTTTTACTGTCGCAAAGTTTAAGTGCGCCAGGTATTGCCTTTTCTATAGTAAATTATTCAAAAAATAATTTCTTACTGTCGCAAATTTTAATTACGCCAGGGATTGCCTTTTCTATAGTAAATTATTCAAAAAATAATTTTTTACTGTCGCAAATTTTAAATATCCCAGGGATTGCCTTTTCTATAGTAAATTATTCAAAAAATAATTTTTTACTGTCGCAAATTTTAATTACGCCAGGGATTGCCTTTTCTACAGTAAATTATTCAAAAAATAATTTTCTACTGTCGCAAATTTTAATTGCGCCAGGGATTGCCTTTTCTATAGTAAATTATTCAAAAAATAATTTTTTACTGTCGCAAAGTTTAAGTGCGCCAGGTATTGCCTTTTCTATAGTAAATTATTCAAAAAATAATTTCTTACTGTCGAAAATTTCAATTACGCCAGGGATTGCCTTTTCTATAGTAAATTATTCAAAAAATAATTTTATACTGTCGCAAATTTTAATTACGCCAGGGATTGCCTTTTCTATAGTAAATTATTCAAAAAATAATTTTTTACTGTCGCAAATTTTAAGTGCGCCAGGTATTGCCTTTTCTATAGTAAATTATTCAAAAAATAATTTTTTATTGTCGCAAATTTTAATTACGCCAGGGATTGCCTTTTCTATATAAATTATTCAAAAAATAATTTTCTACTGTCGCAAATTTTAATTGCGCCAGGGATTGCTTTTTCTATAGTAAATTATTCAAAAAATAATTTTTTACTGTCGAAAATTTTAAGTGCGCCAGGGATTGCCTTTTCTATAGTAAATTATTCAAAAAATAATTTTATACTGTCGCAAATTTTAATTACGCCAGGGATTGCCTTTTCTATAGTAAATTTTGCAAAAAATAATTTTTTACTTTCGCAAATTTTAATTGCGCCAGGGATTGCCTTTTCTATAGTAAATTATTCAAAAAATAATTTTTTACTGTCGCAAATTTTAAGTGCGCCAGGGATTGCCTTTTCTATAGTAAATTTTGCAAAAAATAATTTTTTACTGTCGCAAATTTTAAGTGCGCCAGGGATTGCCATTTCTATAGTAAATTATTCAAAAAATAATTTTATACTGTCGCAAATTTTAATTACGCCAGGGATTGCCTTTTCTATAGTAAATTATTCAAAAAATAATTTTCAACTGTCGCAAATTTTAATTGCGCCAGGGATTGCCTTTTCTACAGTGAATTTTTCAAAAAATAATTTTCTACTGTCGCAAATTTTAATTGCGCCAGGGATTGCCTTTTCTACAGTAAATTATTCAAAAAATAATTTTCTACTGTCGCAAATTTTAATTGCGCCAGGGATTGCCTTTTCTACAGTAAATTTTTCAAAATATTAATTTTTTACTGTCGAAAATTTTAATTACGCCAGGGATTGCCTTTTCTATAGTAAATTATTCAAAAAATAATTTTATACTGTCGCAAATTTTAATTACGCCAGGGATTGCCTTTTCTATAGTAAATTATTCAAAAAATAATTTTTTACTGTCGCAAATTTTAAGTGCGCCAGGTATTGCCTTTTCTATAGTAAATTATTCAAAAAATAATTTTTTACTGTCGCAAATTTTAATTACGCCAGGGATTGCCTTTTCTATAGTAAATTATTCAAAAAATAATTTTCTACTGTCGCAAATTTTAATTGCGCCAGGGATTGCCTTTTGTATAGTAAATTATTCAAAAAATAATTTTTTACTGTCGAAAATTTTAAGTGCGCCAGGGATTCCCTTTTCTATAGTAAATTATTCAAAAAATAATTTTATACTGTCGCAAATTTTAATTACGCCAGGGATTGCCTTTTCTATAGTAAATTTTGCAAAAAATAATTTTTTACTTTCGCAAATTTTAATTCCGCCAGGGATTGCCTTTTCAATAGTAAATTATTCAAAAAATAATTTTTTACTGTCGCAAATTTTAAGTGCGCCAGGGATTGCCTTTTCTATAGTAAATTTTGCAAAAAATAATTTTTTACTGTCGCAAATTTTAATTGCGCCAGGGATTGCCTTTTCTATAGTAAATTATTCAAAAAATAATTTTCTACTGTCGCAAATTTTAATTACGCCAGGGATTGCCTTTTCTATAGTAAATTATTCAAAAAATAATTTTCTACTGTCGCAAATTTTAAATATCCCAGGGATTGCCTTTTCTATAGTAAATTTCTCACAAAATAATTTTTTACTGTCGCAAATTTTAAGTGCACTAGGGATTGCCTTTTCTATAGTAAATTATTCAAAAAATAATTTTCTACTGTCGCAAATTTTAATTGCGCCAGGGATTGCCTTTTCTACAGTAAATTATTCAAAAAATAATTTTCTACTGTCGCAAATCTTAATTACGCCAGGGATTGCCTTTTCTATATAAATTATTCAAAAAATAATTTTCTACTGTCGCAAATTTTAATTGCGCCAGGCATTGCCTTTTCTATAGTAAATTATTCAAAAACTAATTTTTTACTGTCGAAAATTTTAAGTGCGCCAGGGATTGCCTTTTCTATAGTAAATTATTCAAAAAATAATTTTATACTGTCGCAAATTTTAATTACGCCAGATATTGCCTTTTCTATAGTAAATTTTGCAAAAAATAATTTTTTACTTTCGCAAATTTTAATTGCGCCAGGGATTGCCTTTTCTATAGTAAATTATTCAAAAAATAATTTTTTACTGTCGCAAATTTTAAGTGCGCCAGGGACTGCCTTTTCTATAGTAAATTTTGCAAAAAAAAATTTTTTACTGTCGCAAATTTTAAGTGCGCCAGGTATTGCCATTTCTATAGTAAATTATTCAAAAAATAATTTTATACTGTCGCAAATTTTAATTACGCCAGGGATTGCCTTTTCTATAGTAAATTATTCAAAAAATAATTTTTTACTGTCGCAAAGTTTAAGTGCGCCAGGTATTGCCTTTTCTATAGTAAATTATTCAAAAAATAATTTCTTACTGTCGCAAATTTTAATTACGGCAGGGATTGCCTTTTCTATAGTAAATTATTCAAAAAATAATTTTTTACTGTCGCAAATTTTAAATATCCCAGGGATTGCCTTTTCTATAGTAAATTATTCAAAAAATAATTTTTTACTGTCGCAAATTTTAATTACGCCAGGGATTGCCTTTTCTATAGTAAATTATTCAAAAAATAATTTTCTACTGTCGCAAATTTTAATTGCGCCAGGGATTGCCTTTTCTACAGTAAATTTTTCAAAAAATAATTTTCTACTGTCGCAAATTTTAATTGCGCCAGGGATTGCCTTTTCTACAGTAAATTATTCAAAAAATAATTTTCTACTGTCGCAAATTTTAATTGCGCCAGGGATTGCCTTTTCTATAGTAAATTATTCAAAAAATAATTTTTTACTGTCGCAAATTTTAAGTGCGCCAGGGATTACCTTTTCTACAGTAAATTTTTCAAAAAATAATTTTCTACTGTCGCAAATTTTAATTGCGCCAGGGATTGCCTTTTCTATAGTAAATTATTCAAAAAATAATTTTTTACTGTCGCAAATTTTAAGTGCGCCAGGGATTACCTTTTCTATAGTAAATTATTCAAAAAATAATTTTTTACTGTCGCAAATTTTAATTACGCCAGGGATTGCCTTTTCTATAGTAAATTATTCAGAAAATAATTTTCTACTGTCGCAAATTTTAATTACGCCAGCGATTGCCTTTTCTATAGTAAATTATTCAAAAAATAATTTTCTACTGTCGCAAATTTTAAATATCCCAGGGATTGCCTTTTCTATAGTAAATTTCTCACAAAATAATTTTTTACAGTCGCAAATTTTAAGTGCGCCAGGGATTGCCTTTTCTATAGTAAATTATTCAAAAAATAATTTTCTACTGTCGCAAATTTTAATTGCGCCAGGGATTGCCTTTTCTACAGTAAATTTTTCAAAAAATAATTTTCTACTGTCGCAAATTTTAATTGCGCCAGGGATTGCCTTTTCTACAGTAAATTATTCAAAAAATAATTTTCTACTGTCGCAAATTTTAATTGCGCCAGGGATTGCCTTTTCTACAGTAAATTTTTCAAAATATTAATTTTTTACTGTCGAAAATTTTAATTACGCCAGGGATTGCCTTTTCTATAGTAAATTATTCAAAAAATAATTTTATACTGTCGCAAATTTTAATTACGCCAGGGATTGCCTTTTCTATAGTAAATTATTCAAAAAATAATTTTTTACTGTCGCAAATTTTAAGTGCGCCAGGTATTGCCTTTTCTATAGTAAATTATTCAAAAAATAATTTTTTACTGTCGCAAATTTTAATTACGCCAGGGATTGCCTTTTCTATAGTAAATTATTCAAAAAATAATTTTCTACTGTTGCAAATTTTAATTGCGCCAGGGATTGCCTTTTCTATAGTAAATTATTCAAAAAATAATTGTTTACTGTCGAAAATTTTAAGTGCGCCAGGGATTCCCTTTTCTATAGTAAATTATTCAAAAAATAATTTTATACTGTCGCAAATTTTAATTACGCCAGGGATTGCCTTTTCTATAGTAAATTTTGCAAAAAATAATTTTTTACTTTCGCAAATTTTAATTGCGCCAGGGATTGCCTTTTCTATAGTAAATTATTCAAAAAATAATTTTTTACTGTCGCAAATTTTAAGTGCGCCAGGGATTGCCTTTTCTATAGTAAATTTTGCAAAAAATAATTTTTTACTGTCGCAAATTTTAATTGCGCCAGGGATTGCCTTTTCTATAGTAAATTATTCAAAAAATAATTTTCTACTGTCGCAAATTTTAATTACGCCAGGGATTGCCTTTTCTATAGTAAATTATTCAAAAAATAATTTTCTACTGTCGCAAATTTTAAATATCCCAGGGATTGCCTTTTCTATAGTAAATTTCTCACAAAATAATTTTTTACTGTCGCAAATTTTAAGTGCACCAGGGATTGCCTTTTCTATAGTAAATTATTCAAAAAATAATTTTCTACTGTCGCAAATTTTAATTGCGCCAGGGATTGCCTTTTCTACAGTAAATTTTTCGAAAAATAATTTTCTACTGTCGCAAATTTTAATTGCGCCAGGGATTGCCTTTTCTACAGTAAATTATTCAAAAAATAATTTTCTACTGTCGCAAATTTTAATTGCGCCAGGGATTGCCTTTTCTACAGTAAATTTTTCAAAATATTAATTTTTTACTGTCGAAAATTTTAATTACGCCAGGGATTGCCTTTTCTATAGTAAATTATTCAAAACATAATTTTATACTGTCGCAAATTTTAATTACGCCAGGGATTGCCTTTTCTATAGTAAATTATTCAAAAAATAATTTTTTACTGTCGCAAATTTTAAGTGCGCCAGGTATTGCGTTTTCTATAGTAAATTATTCAAAAAATAATTTTTTACTGTCGCAAATTTTAATTACGCCAGGGATTGCCTTTTCTATATAAATTATTCAAAAAATAATTTTCTACTGTCGCAAATTTTAATTGCGCCAGGGATTGCTTTTCCTATAGTAAATTATTCAAAAAATAATTTTTTACTGTCGAAAATTTTAAGTGCGCCAGGGATTGCCTTTTCTATAGTAAATTATTCAAAAAATAATTTTCTACTGTCGCAAATTTTAATTGCGCCAGGGATTGCCTTTTCTACAGTAAATTTTTCAAAAAATAATTTTCTACTGTCGCAAATTTTAATTGCGCCAGGGATTGCCGTTTCTACAGTAAATTATTCAAAAAATAATTTTCTACTGTCGCAAATTTTAATTGCGCCAGGGATTGCCTTTTCTACAGTAAATTTTTCAAAATATTAATTTTTTACTGTCGAAAATTTTAATTACGCCAGGGATTGCCTTTTCTATAGTAAATTATTCAAAAAATAATTTTATACTGTCGCAAATTTTAATTACGCCAGGGATTGCCTTTTCTATAGTAAATTATTCACAAAATAATATTTTACTGTCGCAAATTTTAAGTGCGCCAGGTATTGCCTTTTCTATAGTAAATTATTCAAAAAATAATTTTTTACTGTCGCAAATTTTAATTACGCCAGGGATTGCCTTTTCTATATAAATTATTCAAAAAATAATTTTCTACTGTCGCAAATTTTAATTGCGCCAGGGATTGCTTTTCCTATAGTAAATTATTCAAAAAATAATTTTTTACTGTCGAAAATTTTAAGTGCGCCAGGGATTGCCTTTTCTATAGTAAATTATTCAAGAAATAATTTTATACTGTCGCAAATTTTAATTACGCCAGGAATTGCCTTTTCTATAGTAAATTTTGCAAAAAATAATTTTTTACTTTCGCAAATTTTAATTGCGCCAGGGATTGCCTTTTCTATAGTAAATTATTCAAAAAATAATTTTTTACTGTCGCAAATTTTAAGTGCGCCAGGGATTGCCTTTTCTATAGTAAATTTTGCAAAAAATAATTTTTTACTGTCGCAAATTTTAAGTGCGCCAGGGATTGCCATTTCTATAGTAAATTATTCAAAAAATAATTTTATACTGTCGCAAATTTTAATTACGCCAGGGATTGCCTTTTCTATAGTAAATTATTCAAAAAATAATTTTTTACTGTCGCAAATTTTAAGTGCGCCAGGTATTGCCTTTTCTATAGTAAATTATTCAAAAAATAATTTTTTACTGTCGCAAATTTTAATTACGCCAGGGATTGCCTTTCTATATAAATTATTCAAAAAATAATTTTTTACTGTCGCAAATTTTAAGTGCGCCAGGGATTGCCTTTTCTATAGTAAATTTTGCAAAAAATAATTTTTTACTGTCGCAAATTTTAAGTGCGCCAGGGATTGCCATTTCTATAGTAAATTATTCAAAAAATAATTTTATACTGTCGCAAATTTTAATTACGCCAGAGATTGCCTTTTCTATAGTAAATTATTCAAAAAATAATTTTTTACTGTCGCAAAGTTTAAGTGCGCCAGGTATTGCCTTTTCTATAGTAAATTATTCAAAAAATAATTTCTTACTGTCGCAAATTTTAATTACGCCAGGGATTGCCTTTTCTATAGTAAATTATTCAAAAAATAATTTTTTACTGTCGCAAATTTTAAATATCCCAGGGATTGCCTTTTCTATAGTAAATTATTCAAAAAATAATTTTTTACTGTCGCAAATTTTAATTACGCCAGGGATTGCCTTTTCTATAGTAAATTATTCAAAAAATAATTTTCTACTGTCGCAAATTTTAATTGCGCCAGGGATTGCCTTTTCTACAGTAAATTTTTCAAAAAATAATTTTCTACTGTCGCAAATTTTAATTGCGCCAGGGATTGCCTTTTCTACAGTAAATTATTCAAAAAATAATTTTCTACTGTCGCAAATTTTAATTGCGCCAGGGATTGCCTTTTCTACAGTAAATTATTCAAAAAATAATTTTCTACTGTCGCAAATTTTAATTGCGCCAAGGATTGCCTTTTCTACAGTAAATTTTTCAAAATATTAATTTTTTATTGTGGAAAATTTTAATTACGCCTGGGATTGCCTTTTCTATAGTAAATTATTCAAAAAATAATTTTATACTGTCGCAAATTTTAATTACGCCAGGGATTGCCTTTTCTATAGTAAATTATTCAAAAAATAATTTTTTACTGTCGCAAATTTTAAGTGCGCCAGGTATTGCCTTTTCTATAGTAAATTATTCAAAAAATAATTTTTTACTGTCGCAAATTTTAATTACGCCAGGGATTGCCTTTTCTATAGTAAATTATTCAAAAAATAATTTTTTACTGTCGCAAATTTTAAGTGCGCCAGGGATTGCCTTTTCTATAGTAAATTATTCAAAAAATAATTTTTTACTGTCGCAAATTTTAATTACGCCAGGGATTGCCTTTTCTATAGTAAATTATTCAAAAAATAATTTTCTACTGTCGCAAATTTTAATTGCGCCAGGGATTGCCTTTTATATAGTAAATTATTCAAAAAATAATTTTTTACTGTCGAAAATTTTAAGTGCGCCAGGGATTGCCTTTTCTATAGTAAATTATTCAAAAAATAATTTTATACTGTCGCAAATTTTAATTACGCCAGGGATTGCCTTTTCTATAGTAAATTTTGCAAAAAATAATTTTTTACTGTCGCAAATTTTAATTGCGCCAGGGATTGCCTTTTCTATAGTAAATTATTCAAAAAATAATTTTCAACTGTCGCAAATTTTAATTACGCCAGGGATTGCCTTTTCTATAGTAAATTATTCAAAAAATAATTATTTACTGTCGCAAATTTTAAATGCGCCAGGGATTGCCTTTTCTATAGTAAATTTTGCAAAAAATAATTTTTTACTGTCGCAAATTTTAAGTGCGCCAGGGATTGCCTTTTCTATAGTAAATTATTCAAAAAATAATTTTTAACTGTCGCAAATTTTAAGTGCGCCAGGGATTGCCTTTTCTATAGTAAATTATTCAAAAAATAATTTTTTACTGTCGCAAATTTTAATTACGCCAGGGATTGCCTTTTCTATAGTAAATTATTCGTAAATAATTTTCTACTGTCGCAAAATTTAATTGCGCCAGGGATTGCCTTTTCTATAGTAAATTATTCAAAAAATAATTTTCTACTCTCGCAAATTTTAATTACGCCAGGGATTGCCTTTTCTATAGTAAATTATTCAAACAATAATTTTTTACTGTCGCAAATTTTAAGTGCGCCAGGGATTGCCTTTTCTATAGTAAATTATTCAAAAAATAATTTTCTACTGTCGCAAATTTTAATTACGCCAGGGATTGGCTTTTCTATAGTAAATTATTCAAAAAATAATTTTTTACTGTCGCAAATTTTAATTACGCCAGGGATTGCCTTTTCTATAGTAAATTACTCAAAAAATAATTTTTTACTGTCGCAAATTTTAAATATCCCAGGGATTGCCTTTTCTATAGTAAATTATTCAAAAAATAATTTTTTACTGTCGCAAATTTTAATTACGCCAGGGATTGCCTTCTCTATAGTAAATTATTCTAAAAATAATTTTCAACTGTCGCAAATTTTAATTGCGCCAGGGATTGCCTTTTCTATAGTAAATTATTCAAAAAATAATTTTATACTGTCGCAAATTTTAATTACGCCAGGGATTGCCTTTTCTATAGTAAATTATTCAAAAAATAATTTTCTACTGTCGCAAATTTTAATTACGCCAGGGATTGCCTTTTCTATAGTAAATTATTCAAAAAATAATTTTCTACTGTCGCAAATTTTAATTGCGCCAGGGATTGCCTTTTCTATAGTAAATTATTCAAAAAATAATTTTATACTGTCGCAAATTTTAATTACGCCAGGGATTGCCTTTTCTATAGTAAATTATTCAAAAAATAATTTTTTACTGTCGCAAATTTTAAGTGCGCCAGGGATTGCCTTTTCTATAGTAAATTTTGCAACAAATAATTTTTTACTGTCGCAAATTTTAAGTGCGCCAGGGATTGCCTTTTCTATAGTAAATTATTCAAGAAATAATTTTATACTGTCGCAAATTTTAATTACGCCAGGAATTGCCTTTTCTATAGTAAATTTTGCAAAAAATAATTTTTTACTTTCGCAAATTTTAATTGCGCCAGGGATTGCCTTTTCTATAGTAAATTATTCAAAAAATAATTTTTTACTGTCGCAAATTTTAAGTGCGCCAGGGATTGCCTTTTCTATAGTAAATTTTGCAAAAAATAATTTTTTACTGTCGCAAATTTTAAGTGCGCCAGGGATTGCCATTTCTATAGTAAATTATTCAAAAAATAATTTTATACTGTCGCAAATTTTAATTACGCCAGGGATTGCCTTTTCTATAGTAAATTATTCAAAAAATAATTTTTTACTGTCGCAAATTTTAAGTGCGCCAGGTATTGCCTTTTCTATAGTAAATTATTCAAAAAATAATTTTTTACTGTCGCAAATTTTAATTACGCCAGGGATTGCCTTTTCTATATAAATTATTCAAAAAATAATTTTTTACTGTCGCAAATTTTAAGTGCGCCAGGGATTGCCTTTTCTATAGTAAATTTTGCAAAAAATAATTTTTTACTGTCGCAAATTTTAAGTGCGCCAGGGATTGCCATTTCTATAGTAAATTATTCAAAAAATAATTTTATACTGTCGCAAATTTTAATTACGCCAGGGATTGCCTTTTCTATAGTAAATTATTCAAAAAATAATTTTTTACTGTCGCAAAGTTTAAGTGCGCCAGGTATTGCCTTTTCTATAGTAAATTATTCAAAAAATAATTTCTTACTGTCGCAAATTTTAATTACGCCAGGGATTGCCTTTTCTATAGTAAATTATTCAAAAAATAATTTTTTACTGTCGCAAATTTTAAATATCCCAGGGATTGCCTTTTCTATAGTAAATTATTCAAAAAATAATTTTTTACTGTCGCAAATTTTAATTACGCCAGGGATTGCCTTTTCTATAGTAAATTATTCAAAAAATAATTTTCTACTGTCGCAAATTTTAATTGCGCCAGGGATTGCCTTTTCTACAGTAAATTTTTCAAAAAATAATTTTCTACTGTCGCAAATTTTAATTGCGCCAGGGATTGCCTTTTCTACAGTAAATTATTCAAAAAATAATTTTCTACTGTCGCAAATTTTAATTGCGCCAGGGATTGCCTTTTCTACAGTAAATTATTCAAAAAATAATTTTCTACTGTCGCAAATTTTAATTGCGCCAAGGATTGCCTTTTCTACAGTAAATTTTTCAAAATATTAATTTTTTATTGTGGAAAATTTTAATTACGCCTGGGATTGCCTTTTCTATAGTAAATTATTCAAAAAATAATTTTATACTGTCGCAAATTTTAATTACGCCAGGGATTGCCTTTTCTATAGTAAATTATTCAAAAAATAATTTTTTACTGTCGCAAATTTTAAGTGCGCCAGGTATTGCCTTTTCTATAGTAAATTATTCAAAAAATAATTTTTTACTGTCGCAAATTTTAATTACGCCAGGGATTGCCTTTTCTATAGTAAATTATTCAAAAAATAATTTTCTATTGTCGCAAATTTTAATTGCGCCAGGGATTGCCTTTTCTATAGTAAATTATTCAAAAAATAATTTTTTACTGTCGCAAATTTTAAGTGCGCCAGGGATTGCCTTTTCTATAGTAAATTATTCAAAAAATAATTTTTTACTGTCGCAAATTTTAATTACGCCAGGGATTGCCTTTTCTATAGTAAATTATTCAAAAAATAATTTTCTACTGTCGCAAATTTTAATTGCGCCAGGGATTGCCTTTTATATAGTAAATTATTCAAAAAATAATTTTTTACTGTCGAAAATTTTAAGTGCGCCAGGGATTGCCTTTTCTATAGTAAATTATTCAAAAAATAATTTTATACTGTCGCAAATTTTAATTACGCCAGGGATTGCCTTTTCTATAGTAAATTTTGCAAAAAATAATTTTTTACTGTCGCAAATTTTAATTGCGCCAGGGATTGCCTTTTCTATAGTAAATTATTCAAAAAATAATTTTCAACTGTCGCAAATTTTAATTACGCCAGGGATTGCCTTTTCTATAGTAAATTATTCAAAAAATAATTATTTACTGTCGCAAATTTTAAATGCGCCAGGGATTGCCTTTTCTATAGTAAATTTTGCAAAAAATAATTTTTTACTGTCGCAAATTTTAAGTGCGCCAGGGATTGCCTTTTCTATAGTAAATTATTCAAAAAATAATTTTTAACTGTCGCAAATTTTAAGTGCGCCAGGGATTGCCTTTTCTATAGTAAATTATTCAAAAAATAATTTTTTACTGTCGCAAATTTTAATTACGCCAGGGATTGCCTTTTCTATAGTAAATTATTCGTAAATAATTTTCTACTGTCGCAAAATTTAATTGCGCCAGGGATTGCCTTTTCTATAGTAAATTATTCAAAAAATAATTTTCTACTCTCGCAAATTTTAATTACGCCAGGGATTGCCTTTTCTATAGTAAATTATTCAAACAATAATTTTTTACTGTCGCAAATTTTAAGTGCGCCAGGGATTGCCTTTTCTATAGTAAATTATTCAAAAAATAATTTTCTACTGTCGCAAATTTTAATTACGCCAGGGATTGGCTTTTCTATAGTAAATTATTCAAAAAATAATTTTTTACTGTCGCAAATTTTAATTACGCCAGGGATTGCCTTTTCTATAGTAAATTACTCAAAAAATAATTTTTTACTGTCGCAAATTTTAAATATCCCAGGGATTGCCTTTTCTATAGTAAATTATTCAAAAAATAATTTTTTACTGTCGCAAATTTTAATTACGCCAGGGATTGCCTTCTCTATAGTAAATTATTCTAAAAATAATTTTCAACTGTCGCAAATTTTAATTGCGCCAGGGATTGCCTTTTCTATAGTAAATTATTCAAAAAATAATTTTATACTGTCGCAAATTTTAATTACGCCAGGGATTGCCTTTTCTATAGTAAATTATTCAAAAAATAATTTTCTACTGTCGCAAATTTTAATTACGCCAGGGATTGCCTTTTCTATAGTAAATTATTCAAAAAATAATTTTCTACTGTCGCAAATTTTAATTGCGCCAGGTATTGCCTTTTCTATAGTAAATTATTCAAAAAATAATTTTATACTGTCGCAAATTTTAATTACGCCAGGGATTGCCTTTTCTATAGTAAATTATTCAAAAAATAATTTTTTACTGTCGCAAATTTTAAGTGCGCCAGGGATTGCCTTTTCTATAGTAAATTTTGCAACAAATAATTTTTTACTGTCGCAAATTTTAAGTGCGCCAGGGATTGCCTTTTCTATAGTAAATTATTCAAAAAATAATTTTCTACTGTCGCAAATTTTAATTGCGCCAGGGATTGCCTTTTCTATAGTAAATTATTCAAAAAATAATTTTTTACTGTCGCAAATTTTAATTACGCCAGGGATTGGCTTTTCTATAGTAAATTATTCAAAAAATAGTTTTCTACTGTCGCAAATTTTAATTGCGCCAGGGATTGCCTTTTCTATAGTAAATTATTCAAAAAATAATTTTTTACTGTCGCAAATTTTAATTACGCCAGGGATTGCCTTTTCTATAGTAAATTATTCAAAAAATAATTTTTTACTGTCGCAAATTTTAAATATCCCAGGGATTGCCTTTTCTATAGTAAATTATTCAAAAAATAATTTTCTACTGTCGCAAATTTTAAATACGCCAGGGATTGCCTTTTCTATAGTAAATTATTCAAAAAATAATTTTTTACTGTCGCAAATTTTAAATACGCCAGGGATTGCCTTTTCTATAGTAAATTATTCAAAAAATAATTTTCTACTGTCGCAAATTTTAAGTGCGCCAGGGATTGCCTTTTCTATAGTAAATTATTCAAAAAATAATTTTTTACTGTCGCAAATTTTAACTACGACAGGGATTGCCTTTTCTATAGTAAATTATTCAAAAAATAATTTTTTACTGTCGCAAATTTTAATTACGCCAGGGATTGCCTTTTCTATAGTAAATTATTCAAAAAATAATTTTTTACTGTCGCAAATTTTAAGTGCGCCAGGGATTGCCTTTTCTATAGTAAATTTTGCAAAAAATAATTTTTTACTGTCGCAAATTTTAATTGCGCCAGGGATTGCCTTTTCTATAGTAAATTATTCAAAAAATAATTTTCTACTGTCGCAAATTTTAATTACGCCAGGGATTGCCTTTTCTATAGTAAATTATTCAAAAAATAATTTTATACTGTCGCAAATTTTAATTACGCCAGGGATTGCCTTTTCTATAGTAAATTATTCAAAAAATAATTTTTTACTGTCGGAAATTTTAAGTGCGCCAGGTATTGCCTTTTCTATAGTAAATTATTCAAAAAATAATTTTTTACTGTCGCAAATTTTAATTACGCCAGGGATTGCCTTTTCTATAGTAAATTATTCAAAAAATAATTTTCTACTGTCGCAAATTTTAATTGCGCCAGGGATTGCCTTTTCTATAGTAAATTATTCAAAAAATAATTTTTTACTGTCGAAAATTTTAAGTGCGCCAGGGATTCCCTTTTCTATAGTAAATTATTCAAAAAATAATTTTATACTGTCGCAAATTTTAATTACGCCAGGGATTGCCTTTTCTATAGTAAATTTTGCAAAAAATAATTTTTTACTTTCGCAAATTTTAATTGCGCCAGGGATTGCCTTTTCTATAGTAAATTATTCAAAAAATAATTTTTTACTGTCGCAAATTTTAAGTGCGCCAGGGATTGCCTTTTCTATAGTAAATTTTGCAAAAAATAATTTTTTACTGTCGCAAATTTTAATTGCGCCAGGGATTGCCTTTTCTATAGTAAATTATTCAAAAAATAATTTTCTACTGTCGCAAATTTTAATTACGCCAGGGATTGCCTTTTCTATAGTAAATTATTCAAAAAATAATTTTCTACTGTCGCAAATTTTAAATATCCCAGGGATTGCCTTTTCTATAGTAAATTTCTCACAAAATAATTTTTTACTGTCGCAAATTTTAAGTGCACCAGGGATTGCCTTTTCTATAGTAAATTATTCAAAAAATAATTTTCTACTGTCGCAAATTTTAATTGCGCCAGGGATTGCCTTTTCTACAGTAAATTTTTCAAAAAATAATTTTCTACTGTCGCAAATTTTAATTGCGCCAGGGATTGCCTTTTCTACAGTAAATTATTCAAAAAATAATTTTCTACTGTCGCAAATTTTAATTGCGCCAGGGATTGCCTTTTCTACAGTAAATTTTTCAAAATATTAATTTTTTACTGTCGAAAATTTTAATTACGCCAGGGATTGCCTTTTCTATAGTAAATTATTCAAAAAATAATTTTATACTGTCGCAAATTTTAATTACGCCAGGGATTGCCTTTTCTATAGTAAATTATTCAAAAAATAATTTTTTACTGTCGCAAATTTTAAGTGCGCCAGGTATTGCCTTTTCTATAGTAAATTATTCAAAAAATAATTTTTTACTGTCGCAAATTTTAATTACGCCAGGGATTGCCTTTTCTATATAAATTATTCAAAAAATAATTTTCTACTGTCGCAAATTTTAATTGCGCCAGGGATTGCTTTTCCTATAGTAAATTATTCAAAAAATAATTTTTTACTGTCGAAAATTTTAAGTGCGCCAGGGATTGCCTTTTCTATAGTAAATTATTCAAAAAATAATTTTCTACTGTCGCAAATTTTAATTGCGCCAGGGATTGCGTTTTCTACAGTAAATTTTTCAAAAAATAATTTTCTACTGTCGCAAATTTTAATTGCGCCAGGGATTGCCGTTTCTACAGTAAATTATTCAAAAAATAATTTTCTACTGTCGCAAATTTTAATTGCGCCAGGGATTGCCTTTTCTACAGTAAATTTTTCAAAATATTAATTTTTTACTGTCGAAAATTTTAATTACGCCAGGGATTGCCTTTTCAATAGTAAATTATTCAAAAAATAATTTTATACTGTCGCAAATTTTAATTACGCCAGGGATTGCCTTTTCTATAGTAAATTATTCAAAAAATAATTTTTTACTGTCGCAAATTTTAAGTGCGCCAGGTATTGCCTTTTCTATAGTAAATTATTCAAAAAATAATTTTTTACTGTCGCAAATTTTAATTACGCCAGGGATTTCCTTTTCTATATAAATTATTCAAAAAATAATTTTCTACTGTCGCAAATTTTAATTGCGCCAGGGATTGCTTTTCCTATAGTAAATTATTCAAAAAATAATTTTTTACTGCCGAAAATTTTAAGTGCGCCAGGGATTGCCTTTTCTATAGTAAATTATTCAAAAAATAATTTTATACTGTCGCAAATTTTAATTACGCCAGGGATTGCCTTTTCTATAGTAAATTTTGCAAAAAATAATTTTTTACTTTCGCAAATTTTAATTGCGCCAGGGATTGCCTTTTCTATAGTAAATTATTCAAAAAATAATTTTTTACTGTCGCAAATTTTAAGTGCGCCAGGGATTGCCTTTTCTATAGTAAATTTTGCAAAAAATAATTTTTTACTGTCGCAAATTTTAAGTGCGCCAGGGATTGCCATTTCTATAGTAAATTATTCAAAAAATAATTTTATACTGTCGCAAATTTTAATTACGCCAGGGATTGCCTTTTCTATAGTAAATTATTCAAAAAATAATTTTTTACTGTCGCAAATTTTAAGTGCGCCAGGTATTGCCTTTTCTATAGTAAATTATTCAAAAAATAATTTTTTACTGTCGCAAATTTTAATTACGCCAGGGATTGCCTTTTCTATATAAATTATTCAAAAAATAATTTTCTACTGTCGCAAATTTTAATTGCGCCAGGGATTGCTTTTCCTATAGTAAATTATTCAAAAAATAATTTTTTACTGTCGAAAATTTTAAGTGCGCCAGGGATTGCCTTTTCTATAGTAAATTATTCAAAAAATAATTTTCTACTGACGCAAATTTTAATTGCGCCAGGGATTGCCTTTTCTACAGTAAATTTTTCAAAAAATAATTTTCTACTGTCGCAAATTTTAATTGCGCCAGGGATTGCCGTTTCTACAGTAAATTATTCAAAAAATAATTTTCTACTGTCGCAAATTTTAATTGCGCCAGGGATTGCCTTTTCTACAGTAAATTTTTCAAAATATTAATTTTTTACTGTCGAAAATTTTAATTACGCCAGGGATTGCCTTTTCTATAGTAAATTATTCAAAAAATAATTTTATACTGTCGCAAATTTTAATTACGCCAGGGATTGCCTTTTCTATAGTAAATTATTCAAAAAATAATTTTTTACTGTCGCAAATTTTAAGTGCGCCAGGTATTGCCTTTTCTATAGTAAATTATTCAAAAAATAATTTTTTACTGTCGCAAATTTTAATTACGCCAGGGATTTCCTTTTCTATATAAATTATTCAAAAAATAATTTTCTACTGTCGCAAATTTTAATTGCGCCAGGGATTGCTTTTCCTATAGTAAATTATTCAAAAAATAATTTTTTACTGCCGAAAATTTTAAGTGCGCCAGGGATTGCCTTTTCTATAGTAAATTATTCAAAAAATAATTTTATACTGTCGCAAATTTTAATTACGCCAGGGATTGCCTTTTCTATAGTAAATTTTGCAAAAAATAATTTTTTACTTTCGCAAATTTTAATTGCGCCAGGGATTGCCTTTTCTATAGTAAATTATTCAAAAAATAATTTTTTACTGTCGCAAATTTTAAGTGCGCCAGGGATTGCCTTTTCTATAGTAAATTTTGCAAAAAATAATTTTTTACTGTCGCAAATTTTAAGTGCGCCAGGGATTGCCATTTCTATAGTAAATTATTCAAAAAATAATTTTATACTGTCGCAAATTTTAATTACGCCAGGGATTGCCTTTTCTATAGTAAATTATTCAAAAAATAATTTTTTACTGTCGCAAATTTTAAGTGCGCCAGGTATTGCCTTTTCTATAGTAAATTATTCAAAAAATAATTTTTTACTGTCGCAAATTTTAATTACGCCAGGGATTGCCTTTTCTATATAAATTATTCAAAAAATAATTTTTTACTGTCGCAAATTTTAAGTGCGCCAGGGATTGCCTTTTCTATAGTAAATTTTGCAAAAAATAATTTTTTACTGTCGCAAATTTTAAGTGCGCCAGGGATTGCCATTTCTATAGTAAATTATTCAAAAAATAATTTTATACTGTCGCAAATTTTAATTACGCCAGGGATTGCCTTTTCTATAGTAAATTATTCAAAAAATAATTTTTTACTGTCGCAAAGTTTAAGTGCGCCAGCTATTGCCTTTTCTATAGTAAATTATTCAAAAAATAATTTCTTACTGTCGCAAATTTTAATTACGCCAGGGATTGCCTTTTCTATAGCAAATTATTCAAAAAATAATTTTTTACTGTCGCAAATTTTAAATATCCCAGGGATTGCCTTTTCTATAGTAAATTATTCAAAAAATAATTTTTTACTGTCGCAAATTTTAATTACGCCAGGGATTGCCTTTTCTATAGTAAATTATTCAAAAAATAATTTTCTACTGTCGCAAATTTTAATTGCGCCAGGGATTGCCTTTTCTACAGTAAATTTTTCAAAAAATAATTTTCTACTGTCGCAAATTTTAATTGCGCCAGGGATTGCCTTTTCTACAGTAAATTATTCAAAAAATAATTTTCTACTGTCGCAAATTTTAATTGCGCCAGGGATTGCCTTTTCTACAGTAAATTATTCAAAAAATAATTTTCTACTGTCGCAAATTTTAATTGCGCCAAGGATTGCCTTTTCTACAGTAAATTTTTCAAAATATTAATTTTTTATTGTGGAAAATTTTAATTACGCCTGGGATTGCCTTTTCTATAGTAAATTATTCAAAAAATAATTTTATACTGTCGCAAATTTTAATTACGCCAGGGATTGCCTTTTCTATAGTAAATTATTCAAAAAATAATTTTTTACTGTCGCAAATTTTAAGTGCGCCAGGTATTGCCTTTTCTATAGTAAATTATTCAAAAAATAATTTTTTACTGTCGCAAATTTTAATTACGCCAGGGATTGCCTTTTCTATAGTAAATTATTCAAAAAATAATTTTCTATTGTCGCAAATTTTAATTGCGCCAGGGATTGCCTTTTCTATAGTAAATTATTCAAAAAATAATTTTTTACTGTCGCAAATTTTAAGTGCGCCAGGGATTGCCTTTTCTATAGTAAATTATTCAAAAAATAATTTTTTACTGTCGCAAATCTTAATTACGCCAGGGATTGCCTTTTCTATAGTAAATTATTCAAAAAATAATTTTCTACTGTCGCAAATTTTAATTGCGCCAGGGATTGCCTTTTATATAGTAAATTATTCAAAAAATAATTTTTTACTGTCGAAAATTTTAAGTGCGCCAGGGATTGCCTTTTCTATAGTAAATTATTCAAAAAATAATTTTATACTGTCGCAAATTTTAATTACGCCAGGGATTGCCTTTTCTATAGTAAATTTTGCAAAAAATAATTTTTTACTGTCGCAAATTTTAATTGCGCCAGGGATTGCCTTTTCTATAGTAAATTATTCAAAAAATAATTTTCAACTGTCGCAAATTTTAATTACGCCAGGGATTGCCTTTTCTATAGTAAATTTTGCAAAAAATAATTTTTTACTGTCGCAAATTTTAAGTGCGCCAGGGATTGCCTTTTCTATAGTAAATTATTCAAAAAATAATTTTTTACTGTCGCAAATTTTAAGTGCGCCAGGGATTGCCTTTTCTATAGTAAATTATTCAAAAAATAATTTTTTACTGTCGCAAATTTTAATTACGCCAGGGATTGCCTTTTCTATAGTAAGTTATTCGTAAATAATTTTCTACTGTCGCAAATTTTAATTGCGCCAGGGATTGCCTTTTCTATAGTAAATTATTCAAAAAATAATTTTCTACTCTCGCAAATTTTAATTACGCCAGGGATTGCCTTTTCTATAGTAAATTATTCAAACAATAATTTTTTACTGTCGCAAATTTTAAGTGCGCCAGGGATTGCCTTTTCTATAGTAAATTATTCAAAAAATAATTTTCTACTGTCGCAAATTTTAATTACGCCAGGGATTGGCTTTTCTATAGTAAATTATTCAAAAAATAATTTTTTACTGTCGCAAATTTTAATTACGCCAGGGATTGCCTTTTCTATAGTAAATTACTCAAAAAATAATTTTTTACTGTCGCAAATTTTAAATATCCCAGGGATTGCCTTTTCTATAGTAAATTATTCAAAAAATAATTTTTTACTGTCGCAAATTTTAATTACGCCAGGGTTTGCCTTCTCTATAGTAAATTATTCTAAAAATAATTTTCAACTGTCGCAAATTTTAATTGCGCCAGGGATTGCCTTTTCTATAGTAAATTATTCAAAAAATAATTTTATACTGTCGCAAATTTTAATTACGCCAGGGATTGCCTTTTCTATAGTAAATTATTCAAAAAATAATTTTCTACTGTCGCAAATTTTAATTACGCCAGGGATTGCCTTTTCTATAGTAAATTATTCAAAAAATAATTTTCTACTGTCGCAAATTTTAATTGCGCCAGGGATTGCCTTTTCTATAGTAAATTATTCAAAAAATAATTTTATACTGTCGCAAATTTTAATTACGCCAGGGATTGCCTTTTCTATAGTAAATTATTCAAAAAATAATTTTTTACTGTCGCAAATTTTAAGTACGCCAGGGATTGCCTTTTCTATAGTAAATTTTGCAACAAATAATTTTTTACTGTCGCAAATTTTAAGTGCGCCAGGGATTGCCTTTTCTATAGTAAATTATTCAAAAAATAATTTTCTACTGTCGCAAATTTTAATTGCGCCAGGGATTGCCTTTTCTATAGTAAATTATTCAAAAAATAATTTTTTACTGTCGCAAATTTTAATTACGCCAGGGATTGGCTTTTCTATAGTAAATTATTCAAAAAATAGTTTTCTACTGTCGCAAATTTTAATTGCGCCAGGGATTGCCTTTTCTATAGTAAATTATTCAAAAAATAATTTTTTACTGTCGCAAATTTTAATTACGCCAGGGATTGCCTTTTCTATAGTAAATTATTCAAAAAATAATTTTTTACTGTCGCAAATTTTAAATATCCCAGGGATTGCCTTTTCTATAGTAAATTATTCAAAAAATAATTTTCTACTGTCGCAAATTTTAAATACGCCAGGGATTGCCTTTTCTATAGTAAATTATTCAAAAAATAATTTTTTACTGTCGCAAATTTTAAATACGCCAGGGATTGCCTTTTCTATAGTAAATTATTCAAAAAATAATTTTCTACTGTCGCAAATTTTAAGTGCGCCAGGGATTGCCTTTTCTATAGTAAATTATTCAAAAAATAATTTTTTACTGTCGCAAATTTTAACTACGACAGGGATTGCCTTTTCTATAGTAAATTATTCAAAAAATAATTTTTTACTGTCGCAAATTTTAATTACGCCAGGGATTGCCTTTTCTATAGTAAATTATTCAAAAAATAATTTTTTACTGTCGCAAATTTTAAGTGCGCCAGGGATTGCCTTTTCTATAGTAAATTTTGCAAAAAATAATTTTTTACTGTCGCAAATTTTAATTGCGCCAGGGATTGCCTTTTCTATAGTAAATTATTCAAAAAATAATTTTCTACTGTCGCAAATTTTAATTACGCCAGGGATTGCCTTTTCTATAGTAAATTATTCAAAAAATAATTTTCTACTGTCGCAAATTTTAAATATCCCAGGGATTGCCTTTTCTATAGTAAATTTCTCACAAAATAATTTTTTACTGTCGCAAATTTTAAGTGCGCCAGGGATTGCCTTTTCTATAGTAAATTATTCAAAAAATAATTTTCTACTGTCGCAAATTTTAATTGCGCCAGGGATTGCCTTTTCTACTGTAAATTTTTCAAAAAATAATTTTCTACTGTCGCATATTTTAATTGCGCCAGGGATTGCCTTTTCTACAGTAAATTATTCAAAAAATAATTTTCTACTGTCGCAAATTTTAATTGCGCCAGGGATTGCCTTTTCTACAGTAAATTTTTCAAAATATTAATTTTTTACTGTCGAAAATTTTAATTACGCCAGGGATTGCCTTTTCTATAGTAAATTATTCAAAAAATAATTTTATACTGTCGCAAATTTTAATAACGCCAGGGATTGCCTTTTCTATAGTAAATTATTCAAAAAATAATTTTTTACTGTCGCAAATTTTAAGTGCGCCAGGTATTGCCTTTTCTATAGTAAATTATTCAAAAAATAATTTTTTACTGTCGCAAATTTTAATTACGCCAGGGATTGCCTTTTCTATAGTAAATTATTCAAAAAATAATTTTCTACTGTCGCAAATTTTAATTGCGCCAGGGATTGCCTTTTCTATAGTAAATTATTCAAAAAATAATTTTTTACTGTCGAAAATTTTAAGTGCGCCAGGGATTGCCTTTTCTATAGTAAATTATTCAAAAAATAATTTTATACTGTCGCAAATTTTAATTATGCCACGGATTGCCTTTTCTATAGTAAATTTTGCAAAAAATAATTTTTTACTTTCGCAAATTTTAATTGCGCCAGGGATTGTCTTTTCTATAGTAAATTATTCAAAAAATAATTTTCTACTGTCGCAAATTTTAAGTGCGCCAGGGATTGCCTTTTCTATAGTAAATTATTCAAAAAATAATTTTTTACTGTCGCAAATTTTAATTACGCCAGGGATTGCCTTTTCTATAGTAAATTATTCAAAAAATAATTTTTTACTGTCGCAAATTTTAATTACGCCAGGGATTGCCTTTTCTATAGTAAATTATTCAAAAAATAATTTTTTACTGTCGCAAATTTTAATTACGCCAGGGATTGCCTTTTCTATAGTAAATTATTCAAAAAATAATTTTTTACTGTCGCAAATTTTAAGTGCGCCAGGGATTGCCTTTTCTATAGCAAATTTTGCAAAAAATAATTTTTTACTGTCGCAAATTTTAAGTGCGCCAGGGATTGCCTTTTCTATAGTAAATTATTCAAAAAATAATTTTTTACTGTCGCAAATTTTAATTACGCCAGGGATTGCCTTTTCTATAGTAAATTATTCAAAAAATAATTTTCTACTGTCGCAAATTTTAATTGCGCCAGGGATTGCCTTTTCTATAGTAAATTATTCAAAAAATAATTTTTTACTGTCGAAAATTTTAAGTGCGCCAGGGATTGCCTTTTCTATAGTAAATTATTCAAAAAATAATTTTATACTGTCGCAAATTTTAATTACGCCAGGGATTGCCTTTTCTATAGTAAATTTTGCAAAAAATAATTTTTTACTTTCGCAAATTTTAATTGCGCCAGGGATTGCCTTTTCTATAGTACATTATTCAAAAAATAATTTTTTACTGTCGCAAAATTTAAGTGCGCCAGGGATTGCCTTTTCTATAGTAAATTTTGCAAAAAATAATATTCTACTGTCGCAAATTTTAATTACGCCAGGGATTGCCTTTTCTATAGTAAATTATTCAAAAAATAATTTTCTACTGTCGCAAATTTTAAATATCCCAGGGATTGCCTTTTCTATAGTAAATTTCTCACAAAATAGTTTTTTACTGTCGCAAATTTTAATTGCGCCAGGGATTGCCTTTTCTATAGTAAATTATTCAAACAATAATTTTTTACTGTCGAAAATTTTAAGTGCGCCAGGGATTGCCTTTTCTATAGTAAATTATTCAAAAAATAATTTTATACTGTCGCAAATTTTAATTACGCCAGGGATTGCCTTTTCTATAGTAAATTTTGCAAAAAATAATTTTTTACTTTCGCAAATTTTAATTGCGCCAGGGATTGCCTTTTCTACAGTAAATTATTCAAAAACTAATTTTTTACTGTCGAAAATTTTAAGTGCGCCAGGGATTGCCTTTTCTATAGTAAATTTTGCAAAAAATAATTTTTTACTGTCGCAAAATTTAAGTGCGCCAGGGATTGCCTTTTCTATAGTAAATTATTCAAAAAATAATTTTATACTGTCGCAAATTTTATTTACGCCAGGGATTGCCTTTTCTATAGTAAATTATTCAAAAAATAATTTTTTACTGTCGCAAAGTTTAAGTGCGCCAGGTATTGCCTTTTCTATAGTAAATTATTCAAAAAATAATTTCTTACTGTCGCAAATTTTAATTACGCCAGGGATTGCCTTTTCTATAGTAAATTATTCAAAAAATAATTTTTTACTGTCGCAAATTTTAAATATCCCAGGGATTGCCTTTTCTATAGTAAATTATTCAAAAAATAATTTTTTACTGTCGCAAATTTTAATTACGCCAGGGATTGCCTTTTCTATAGTAAATTATTCAAAAAATAATTTTCTACTGTCGCAAATTTTAATTGCGCCAGGGATTGCCTTTTCTACAGTAAATTTTTCAAAAAATAATTTTCTACTGTCGCAAATTTTAATTGCGCCAGGGATTGCCTTTTCTACAGTAAATTATTCAAAAAATAATTTTCTACTGTCGCAAATTTTAATTGCGCCAGGGATTGCCTTTTCTACAGTAAATTATTCAAAAAATAATTTTCTACTGACGCAAATTTTAATTGCGCCAGGGATTGCCTTTTATACAGTAAATTTTTCAAAATATTAATTTTTTACTGTCGAAAATTTTAATTACGCCAGGGATTGCCTTTTCTATAGTAAATTATTCAAAAAATAATTTTATACTGTCGCAAATTTTAATTACGCCAGGGATTGCCTTTTCTATAGTAAATTATTCAAAAAATAATTTTTTACTGTCGCAAATTTTAAGTGCGCCAGGTATTGCCTTTCTATAGTAAATTATTCAAAAAATAATTTTTTACTGTCGCAAATTTTAAGTGCGCCAGGGATTGCCTTTTCTATAGTAAATTTTGCAAAAAATAATTTTTTACTGTCGCAAATTTTAAGTGCGCCAGGGATTGCCTTTTCTATAGTAAATTATTCAAAAAATAATTTTATACTGTCGCAAATTTTAATTACGCCAGGGATTGCCTTTTCTATAGTAAATTATTCAAAAAATAATTTTTTACTGTCGCAAATTTTAAGTCCGCCAGGTATTGCCTTTGCTATAGTAAATTATTCAAAAAATAATTTTTTACTGTCGCAAATTTTAATTACGCCAGGGATTGCCTTTTCTATAGTAAATTATTCAAAAAATAATTTTCTATTGTCGCAAATTTTAATTGCGCCAGGGATTGCCTTTTCTATAGTAAATTATTCAAAAAATAATTTTTTACTGTCGCAAATTTTAAGTGCGCCAGGTATTGCCTTTTCTATAGTAAATTATTCAAAAAATAATTTTTTACTGTCGCAAATTTTAATTACGCCAGGGATTGCCTTTTCTATAGTAAATTATTCAAAAAATAATTTTCTACTGTCGCAAATTTTAATTGCGCCAGGGATTGCCTTTTCTATAGTAAATTATTCAAAAAATAATTTTTTACTGTCGAAAATTTTAAGTGCGCCAGGGATTCCTTTTTCTATAGTAAATTATTCAAAAAATAATTTTATACTGTCGCAAATTTTAATTACGCCAGGGATTGCCTTTTCTATAGTAAATTTTGCAAAAAATAATTTTTTACTTTCGCAAATTTTAATTGCGCCAGGGATTGCCTTTTCTATAGTAAATTATTCAAAAAATAATTTTTTACTGTCGCAAATTTTAAGTGCGCCAGGGATTGCCTTTTCTATAGTAAATTTCTCACAAAATAATTTTTTACTGTCGCAAATTTTAAGTGCGCCAGGGATTGCCTTTTCTATAGTAAATTATTCAAAAAATAATTTCCTACTGTCGCAAATTTTAATTGCGCCAGGGATTGCCTTTTCTACAGTAAATTTTTCAAAAAATAATTTTCTACTGTCGCAAATTTTAATTGCGCCAGGGATTGCCTTTTCTACAGTAAATTATTCAAAAAATAATTTTCTACTGTCGCAAATTTTAATTGCGCCAGGGATTGCCTTTTCTACAGTAAATTTTTCAAAATACTAATTTTTTACTGTCGAAAATTTTAATTACGCCAGGGATTGCCTTTTCTATAGTAAATTATTCAAAAAATAATTTTATACTGTCGCAAATTTTAATTACGCCAGGGATTGCCTTTTCTATAGTAAATTATTCAAAAAATAATTTTCTACTGTCGCAAATTTTAATTACGCCAGGGATTGCCTTTTCTATAGTAAATTATTCAAAAAATAATTTTCTACTGTCGCAAATTTTAAATATCCCAGGGATTGCCCTTTCTATAGTAAATTTCTCACAAAATAATTTTTTACTGTCGCAAATTTTAAGTGCGCCAGGGATTGCCTTTTCTATAGTAAATTTTGCAAAAAATAATTTTTTACTGTCGCAAATTTTAAGTGCGCCAGGGATTGCCTTTTCTATAGTAAATTATTCAAAAAATAATTTTATACTGTCGCAAATTTTAATTACGCCAGGGATTGCCTTTTCTATAGTAAATTATTCAAAAACTAATTTTTTACTGTCGCAAATTTTAAGTGCGCCAGGTATTGCCTTTGCTATAGTAAATTATTCAAAAAATAATTTTTTACTGTCGCAAATTTTAATTACGCCAGGGATTGCCTTTTCTATAGTAAATTATTCAAAAAATAATTTTCTACTGTCGCAAATTTTAATTGCGCCAGGGATTGCCTTTTCTATAGTAAATTATTCAAAAAATAATTTTTTACTGTCGCAAATTTTAAGTGCGCCAGGTATTGCCTTTTCTATAGTAAATTATTCAAAAAATAATTTTTTACTGTCGCAAATTTTAATTACGCCAGGGATTGCCTTTTCTATAGTAAATTATTCAAAAAATAATTTTCTACTGTCGCAAATTTTAATTGCGCCAGGGATTGCCTTTTCTATAGTAAATTATTCAAAAAATAATTTTTTACTCTCGAAAATTTTAAGTGCGCCAGGGATTCCCTTTTCTATAGTAAATTATTCAAAAAATAATTTTATACTGTCGCAAATTTTAATTACGCCAGGGATTGCCTTTTCTATAGTAAATTTTGCAAAAAATAATTTTTTACTTTCGCAAATTTTAATTGCGCCAGGGATTGCCTTTTCTATAGTAAATTATTCAAAAAATAATTTTTTACTGTCGCAAATTTTAAGTGCGCCAGGGATTGCCTTTTCTATAGTAAATTTTGCAAAAAATAATTTTTTACTGTCGCAAATTTTAATTGCGCCAGGGATTGCCTTTTCTATAGTAAATTATTCAAAAAATAATTTTCTACTGTCGCAAATTTTAATTACGCCAGGGATTGCCTTTTCTATAGTAAATAATTCAAAAAATAATTTTCTACTGTCGCAAATTTTAAATATCCAGGGATTGCCTTTTCTATAGTAAATTTCTCACAAAATAATTTTTTACTGTCGCAAATTTTAAGTGCGCCAGGGATTGCCTTTTCTATAGTAAATTATTAAAAAAATAATTTGCTACTGTCGCAAATTTTAATTGCGCCAGGGATTGCCGTTTCTACAGTAAATTTTTCAAAAAATAATTTTCTACTGTCGCAAATTTTAATTGCGCCAGGGATTGCCTTTTCTACAGTAAATTATTCAAACAATAAT